>PVIU01003709.1:0-140303 GCA_004026605.1 Ondatra zibethicus
TTCTGTGGAGAAATCTAGAAACTAGAGAGAATTTCCCCTTGCCCTTCCCTCCCAAAGCAGCCATAAAAGTTAGCTGGCTGCCCTCTGGAACCTGTATCATAAGAGCTTCATTTCAGAGGAGCCCTGCCCTGCGCTGGGTGAAGGAATGAAGCCCAGGCATTGAATCTGAGCAGACAGGCTCTGCTAAGTCCCCCAGATTGTTACAGTCGGATCAGACTTGTGTTCTTTCAATCATAGTTCTCTGCACAACTGTCCTTAAAAATATAGTTTCCGCCAGGCAGCACTTTAATCCCAGCACTCGAGAGGCAGAGGCAGGCGGATCTCTGAGTTCTAGGCCAGCTTGGTGTACAGGATGAGTTCCAGGACAGCCAGGGCTACACAGAGAAACCCTGTCTCAAGCAAAACAAAACAAAAAACAGTTGTTTTTTGTTGTTGTTGTTGTTGTTTTCGAGACAGGGTTTCCCTGTGGCTTTGGAGCCTATCCTGGAACTAGCTCTGTAGACCAGGCTGGTCTCGAACTCACAGAGATCCGCCTGCCTCTGCCTCTCGAGTGCTGGGATTAAAGGCGTGTGCCACCACCACCTGGCACAAAAAACAGTTTTGAGGGCTGGAGTAATGGCTCAGTGGTTAAGAGTATCTCCTGCTTCTGCAGAAGACCCTGCGTTGGTCCCAGCACTGTTTTTACTGTGGGTGTACATGCATGATGTGAGTATGGGGGCATGTCAGGGTGCTGCGTGGAGGCCAAAGGACAGCCTTGTGGATTTGGTTCTTTCCTTCCACCCTTGTGTGGGTTCCAGGAATTGGACTCAAGTGTCATTGCCTGCTGAGACATCTCTCTGGCCCCGGTGTTGCATAAAATCTACATTCAAAACATTACTGAGTACTCTTCCATTGTTGCTCTATCCTGTTGTAGCGTCTTGGCTGTGGTGCTCATAATGGGTGAGGTATAGACCTCTTCCCTCTGAGATACCATTTAAGCTTTACAATGAATAAATGATTTTCACAATGGGCTATTGACATTACATAGGCATTTGTGGCCCAGGGCCTGACATTTACACCACTCCATCATGGTTCTCTAATAGCCCCAAGCTGCTTTTTTTTTTTTTGCAAATTAATTAATTTTATATGGATTGGTGTTTTGTCTGCATGTATGTCTATGTGAGGATGTTGAATCCTCTGGGACTGGAGTTACAGATGGTTGTGAGGTGCCATATGGGTGCTGGGAATTGAATTGAACCCAGGTCCTCTATAAAAGGAGCCAGTGCTCTTAGCCACTAAGCCATCATCTCTCCAGCCTCCCAAGCTGCTTTTTAAGTGGAAAAAAAAAGTCATCAGTAGAATAGGTGATAGGTTTGGTGTTTTGGCACCTCTGCTTGCTAGATTCACATCCTCTGTGAAGTCTGATGATCAGGCTTCATGTACTTTGTGTACTGCATCCTGGACCTGAGAGGGCTTCATACTCTGTTCCCACTCAGAATTGGTAGTTTCATGGTACCCAGAAATTAGATTAGGGCCAAAGTCAAAACATGGTTTCAGTTGCCTCTACAATCCAAAGACTGCTAAGCAATTATTAGGGTCAGATAGTTACTATCTTTCACTTTTTAAAATGTCCCCACAAGGGCTGGAGAGATGGCTCAGCGGTCAAGAGCGTTGCCTGCCCTTCCAAAGGTCCTGAGTTCAATTCCCAGCAACCACATGGTGGCTCACAACCATCTGAAATGAGGTCTGGTGCCCTCTGCTGGCCTTCACAGAGACAGAATACTGTATACATAATAAATAAATAAATAAATAAATATTTAAAAAAAAAAATGTCCCCACAAGACCGTTGGAACTTCCCCAGCATAGGACTTTCAAGGACTTAGGTTCTGCTCCTTGACATTCATATGTTACTGATATCTTAACTCTTGTCTGCTCACTAGGTCCAGTTCTAGACATTCTTGTCGGTGGCATGGATCAATGTGACTGTGAACTATCCAGTGAGGTCCCAGAGGGATTGTATGCTAACAGAGGGGGTAGATTCTGCCTGAGACAAGTCAGTGGCCATGTCTGCCTTGATTGTGAAGGCAAAGTGCATTCTGCTTCTTTCACTGATAGAAAAGGGTAATAAAAGCATTTCTAGATCATTAGCCACAAACTGGGTGCCAGGGTGTCGCCTTGAGCATTCTTCCCATAGCAACCACACTGAGAGAAACCCACAGTGATAAATATGCAGCCTCATTTGACTACCACTTCCCATCTCCTACTGGGATCTCCAAATAGCCACATCCAGGGAAAGTGGATCCTACAGGTCAGCCTCTGGGACTCAGAAGAGGAGCAGGGATTGTGGGAGAGGTTGCAGACAGAAGCCACCCACAGTGCTGGCATAGTCCATCAATCCATCATGACCAACTGATAAAGGGAACAACACACAGTGTTAAGGGCTCCTTTCTCAGGCGTACAGGTGAGTCATGGCACCTGGTTGGGGGAAGCTCTCTGGGTCCCAGGATGCACGGGTTCACATGCCCTGGAGCAGGGGTCATAGGATGCATGGGTACACATGCTCTGGAGCAGGGGGTCACAGGATACATGGGCACACATGCCCTGCAGCAGGACACAGGATGCATGGGTACACATGCTCTGGAGCAGGGGTCACAGGATGCATGGGTACACATGCTCTGGATCAGGGGTCACATGTAGGAGCAGTCTAGGATGTGAGGTTCTGGGAAACTCTACTGTCCTCTTTTGATTCATCATCATTTCAACAGTCTTGTTAGTGGTTAGAGCTTTGACCACAAAAGATGATTCTGCTTTTGAGTCAGGCCCAAGTACGTTCTTCCTTTTGGAATTTAGCAGAAGGAATTGGTTATTGAGACAATATGGATGCTTGGAATGGGGAAGCATGTTTGTCCATCAGCACTGAGAATTGAGAGGGGCTGCAATTCTAGGCCAGTCTGTGCTATGTAAGGAGACTCTGTCAGGAATAAGCAAAACAAAACAAAACAAAATTAGCACCCATGGATGATTTTTATGGACATCACACTCAAAGAAATAAGTAAACTGTTCAAAGACAAATACTAAAGAATTCCATCTACATTTGCCTGTTGTGGGTATGTCAGTCAGCGAGATGAGACTTGCAATAGTGTTCACTGATGTCAAAAGGTCACCCACTGATCAGACACGCACAGACCTAAGTCAAGGTTTGGTGGTTTCCATAGGTGTGAGTGACCTTTAAGTTCCTGAGAGACAACTTAGACAATGGTCACCATCAGCGCTCATATGTCAGAAGCACCCTCTGTTGTACAACTAATAGGCTATGTGATTCTAAAGTTGGTAATTCAGGGCTGGAAAGGTGGCTCAGTGGTTAAGAGCATTGGCTGTTCTTCCAAGGAACTCTGGTTTGATTCTCAGCAGCCACCCGGCAACCAACAACCCATGTGTAGCTCCAGCTCCCAGGCATCTGTCGCCCCCTTCTGGCCTCTGTGTGCACCTACACTCATGGTCACCCACCCCCATAATTAAAAAATAAAATATTTTTTAAAATCTTGAGCACTCACCAAGTTTATTTCTACAAAAGCTTCTCTTCCAACACTAAGCTGAGGAGGTATGCCTTCTGAAACGAACTGGAATCCAGAGCAGAGGAGAGCCATGGAATTCAAGAAACAGGGAATTAAGTTAGAAAATAAAAAGGAAATCACAGGCGTTAATATATCACAAGCTTAAAAAACTGTAAGATCAAATTAAAACAGGAAGGGAAAGGCCTCTAAGAAGGTCATATTTAAAGAAAAATTGTGCATGTTAACTGTCTCATACCCTGGAAGTGCTTGATGAGAAACTGAACATTTGAGTAACTACATACAACTTCACATACAGCCCTACCATATATAAAAGAAAATTGATTTTTTTTGAGACAGGGTTTCTCTGTGTATCTCTGGCTGTCCTGGAACTCACTTTGTAGACCAGGCTAACCTCGAACTCACAGAGATCTGCCTGCCTCTGCCTCCCTGAATGCTGGGATTAAAGGCATGTGCTGCCTCCACCCAGCTAAAAGAAATTTGAAACTGTGTGGAAAATATTTTGTATACAAAAGTCCAATATAAATATAAATATAAAACTAAATAAACCACTATATACACATTGTATGTATGTATGTATATGTGTGTATATGTATTTATGTATGTATGTATAGACTTAAAGTGCCACCAGAACCCCTGACTTGTTTAATTACCCCTTGCAGGGAACAACTCCTAACAGTTTTTTTTTTTTTGGTTTTTCGAGACAGGGGTTCTCTGTAGCTTTTGGGGCCTCTCCTGGAACTAGCTCTTGTACCAGGCTGGCCTCGAACTCATAGAGATCCACCTGCCTCTGCTTCCCAAGTGCTGGGATTAAAGGCATGCGCCGCCACCGCACAGCTCAGTTTTTCTTACTTTGTTTCAGAGAATCATACGAGATTATGTCCGCCGCTCTTCTGAACCCTGTGCTGGCACATGCTTCCAGCCCTAACCTCTTGTGACTTATATTTTTGGTTGTGAGCCTAGCCTTTAACGGCTGAGCCATCCCTCCAGGCCCTAACCTCTATGACTTAAGCGAACAATGAGGTGCCTGGGGATGAATTCAGAGAAAGCCACTAAGATGACTAATAGCTCAAAACAGTCACCTTCGGGGAACAGGAATGAGTCAGCCAGGACAAAAGATGGCTAGAGGGTGACTGAGCAAGGATTCCTTATACAAAGGACTGGAAAGACAGAGGCAGGGAAAATGGAAGCCACTGGTCCAGTCCCAGCAGGCCTGCCACATTAGACAACCAGGCTGCCTCTGAGCTCCATACCCAGCCCTGGTTTTGTTTTCTGATACAACCTCACTATGTAGCCTAGGCTGGTCTTGAACTGACTATGTAGCCCAAGCTAGCCTCTAATTTGTTATCCCCTTGACTCCCAAAAGCCAACATTTTTAGTTCTATATGGCCACACCTGGCCTTGTGGAATTCCTTTTGAATGCTGATCTATCCATCACACACTTGACAAAAAACAGTAGTGAGAGCTCCCTGTGTGTGCAGGAGAGAAGGCAAATTCAGGAAAGGATGGGTTGGGCTGATCACAAGAGCCGCAGGTGGAGGGGTGGGTGTAGGCTTTTCTGTGTTCGTGCTCCTCTCGGTGCTGGCCAGTGCGATGCTCTCTCTTTCCATTGATGTGTTTGCAATTGACTGATAATTGAATTCTTTTTGAAATTCCATATCTAGTACTCTCTTCTGTACTCTGTCAAAATTATTCTCTCAAGTTGCCACATATGGGCTTTCCTATTTCATGCCAAGCATTTTTGGAATCATAAAAATGTTATTCTTCATAGACGTAAATGAATTCTGGAAAGTAGTTATGCTGAGGTTCGCCTTGTCTCAGTGACTCACATCTGGACGCGGGATGGAAGAGAAGGAGATATAAAATGAAAGGAATTTATCAGCTTCAAAGTAATACTTGGGGATGTTATGTATGAATTAAGTTACAAATGAGGTTGAATGAAAGTTTTTTTTTAAGTCCCTTTTTATAAACTTAAAGATGAGCATTAAAATCCTTGTCAGGCATGGTTGAGCACACGTGCAATCACAGTGCTTGGGAGGAAGAAGTAAGAGGAACAGAGATTCAAACCCAACCTGGGATATTTGAGACCCCCAGCTTGAAAATCCTAAAAATAAAGAAATAAAATATCATTTTAGAAAATTGAACATTTTTGTTGTTTTTTTTTTTTCAAGACAGTGTTTCTTTGTGTAGCCCTGGCTGTTCTGGAACTCACTCTGTAGACCAGGCTGTCCTTGAACTCACAGAGATCCGCCTGTCTGTGTCTCATGAGTGCTGGGATCAAAGACATGTGCTACCACTTGGCCAAAAGTTGGACACATTGATCATGAAACCTCTCTCCCTCACCTTAGGTCTGGCCATCTAGCCTACGCTGGCCTTGACTCATGATCCCCCTGCTACACCTGGCATAAACAACTCTTATTAGTCCTCTTTATTATTCCATTATTTCTAAGCAGGAGACAGCGACATCCATACCCATTTCAAGCAGCTAGTATGGTGACAATCGGCCCAAATTAGACCACGCTTTGCCGTGAAATTCTACACTGAAGCCTCCTGCCTCTGTGAGATACTCAGAGAGCAACCCTACCATCCTTTCAACCGAATCTTGCAGAGGGCACTATTGCCCAGAGCCCAGTGAAAATCCTACATATCATGACCTCCAGTCACCTTTGCAAATTCTCTGAGTCATCTTTTACTGATACCTTATGACCATAACACCAATTGTAACATATAAGAACTATTTTTTTTTTGTAGGAAAACTGGCTATCCATTTGTGGCACATACCTTTAATCCTGGCAGAGGCAGGCAGATTGCTGTGAGTTTGAGGCCAGCCTGGTCTACAGAGTGAGTTCTAGGACAGCCAAGGTTACACAGAGAAAGCCTACCTTGGAAAACCCAAAAAAAAAAAAAGAAAAGAAAAGAAAGAAAGAAAAATTGGTTGCCCAAATAATAGGCCATGATGAACTAAAAAGAGACAAATTTAATATTTTATTACAAACATAAAAATGAACTTTGCTATGGCCAACACATGTTAGATAAAGAAGAAAAGGCAAACTATAAATTTATAGAAAAAGTTAAGATAAAAATAGAAAACTCTCAAAAAGAACATTAGGAAGCTCAAAGACAGTAGAGGGGCCAGCAAAACTACAGACATGTAAATTACAAAACCAGGAAGTGCAGATTGTTAAGGACTACTAAAGTTGCTATCCTGAGCAAGCAAAGAAAAGCAAGGTGAAATGGGAGATGGTTTTAAAAGTCTCCTGCTAAAAGCTATTTGAAAACAATACCCTGTTAAAGAGAAGTGAGGGAAGAAGAGGACCTCCACTACTGTCTGGAGGAGAATATCCAGGTTTCTTTCCAGATGCTATGAGTCCTTGCCTTTTACTGAAGAGAGGGGAACCGTTCGGACTGTCTCCACGAGCGTGAGGCCATGGTTGGATGCCTTGAGTTGACAGTGAAGTTTTTTGTTTTGAGCCAGGATCTTTACTGTGTAACCCTGACTGGTCTGGAACTTAATGTGTAGACCAGGTTGCCTTGAACTCACAGAGGTGTGATGGTGTATGTTTTTAATACCAGCCCTTGGGAGGCAGAAGCAGGAGGATCTCTGTGAACCCAACGCCCTGGTCTTCATAGTGAGGTCCAGGACAGCCAGGGCTATGTAGATAATGTAGAGAGACCCTATTCCATCACAACAAAACAACATCAAAAAAGAGTTCAAAGTAATCCTTGATTATGTAGCAAGTTTGAGCCCCTCTCAGGTTATAGAAGATCCTGACCTAAATAAATAAATTAGAAAGAAAGAAAAAAAATCCTTCTCGAAGGCAGCTCTGACCTCAATGGACATATGTTACTCTGTACTCATTTATGGCTTCCGCCCTTATGACAGAAAATTCAGAAAGGATTAAGCATCAACTTGCCATATGCCAAGAATATGTTATAAAGATATGTTACACTCAAGAGAGACTTGCTCAGTGGGTAAAGGTGCTTGTTACCATGCCTGATGCCCTGAGTTCAATCCCCAGGACTTAGGTTATCTTCTGACCTCCACATGTGTGTCTCCACATATGCACACACAAAAAGTAAATAAATAAATGATTGAAAAAAAGAATTCTAGCCGAGAACGCAGACATGAGAACCTGGAAGCATGATACGTGGGGCTGGAGAGATGCTCAGCGGTTAGGAGCGCTTACTGCTCTTGCTGAGGAACCAGGTTTAATTCCCAGAACCCACGTGGCTGGCTTGTAATTATCTGTATCTCCAATTTTAGGGCACTTGATGCCTCTTGTGTCCTCCATGGGTTCCTGCATGCACGTGATGCACATATATACACTAAGGCGCACACACATACACACAAAAATTAAATAAATGCACACTCTATAAAAAGAATGACAATTCACCCTGGTACATACAGATACAAAGTGACACGTAAAAGGCAGAGGAAACATAGAATGTCTTTCTCAGGACTTCTAACACTCCAGCAGATCTTGAGGGAGGGAGAAAGACATGCCAGGAGAAGGATGAAGAGCAACTGTAGCCTGACTCCTAATCCTTTGACCAAACTAGGGCTCCCCCAACGATAAAGGGAGCTGCTGTAAGGACAGGAACAACAGTTCTAAACAGACTATTCAATGCACAACAAGTCACGTGATCTCTCCTGGCAGAAAGAGCAATTGTGGGCAGAGGTGGAGGCTAATGGAAGCACCCTGGAAGGCAATCAACTTCAGGATGTTGGAATGAGGAGGGAGGTGAACGGGGAGAGAGAGAGAGATGGTGCCGGAGTGGGGGTGGGGCTGCAATGAGAACTGTGTTTCTTCAGCGGGGAATGCTATGACCAGATCTGCCTCCGGGGACAATAGCGGGGCAAGCATGTAGAGAAAGGACAGGAGGAGCACAGCCTGGAGGAGAAGTGGGGCAGAGGCTGGTGCAGTGAGTTGCTGGGGAGCCACGAGGCCCTGATCTCAAGCAGCATGAAAGCGGGGGTTCCGAAGGAAAAGTCTTCATCATGAGAGACTCCAGAGATGAGAGTCACAAGCAGCCAGGGGAGACGGGGCTGGGAGGTCAAAGGAGAAACAGATGATGCCTCTGTTTCCAGCTTGGGTGCCTGGTGGCTTCTGCCCAACTCGCCTCAAGGTGATATAAGTAAAGAATGACCTCAGCTGCTTGGCTGACTCAGAGAGTCCACAGTGAGGAAGACTTACAGGAGGCAAGTGACCAGCTCAGCGGCTGAATCACAAAATCCAAGGAGTGAGTGCTATTGGTAAAGAAGGAGTGAAGGTACCTCTCTGGAGGCAGATAGGCTGGGCATCAGGCTCCCAGAGCCTGGTTTATGCTACGCACAGGCAACCTCATGCATTGCTTCTTCTGTATCTTTGAGTCATGACCCCGATGGCGACAGGTGATCTGGGAAAAAATGGGAAGGACATGGAAGATGGGGGCAGAACAGGAGATTCTGTAAGAAAGCCAAAGCAGTGAAAGTGATGGGTTCTTTGGGTGCGCAGAGGATGAGCAAACTCAAATTCACTACTTGGCATTCAGTCTTATCTGTAAGGGGGAGGGTACTCTCTGCTGTTTGCCGAGAGTTGCTTTTTCTTGTGGAAGCACATATACCTAATGTAATAGTTACCGTTTTGGCTATTTGCAGATACATGATTCATTGGTTTTGGCTGGGTATGGTCATGCACACCTTTAATTCCAGCACTTGGGAGGCAGAGGCAGGCATATCTTTGTGGGCTGGAGACCAGACTGATCTACAGAGCGAGTTCCAGGACAGTTAGGCAGGGATACACAGAGAAACCCTGTCTCAAAACAACAACAACAAACAAGCAAACAAAGCAAGATAAAATATCTATAGTTCAGTGGCTTTAAACATATCCACTGTGTTTTGTCACCGTCACCTTGGTAGTCACTCAGAATGTTTTCATCTAGGGCAGACGCTGAAGGCTGGATCCCCACCCTTTGGCGCTCTTGGGAGGTGATGGAAACTTGAAGAGGTGACAGTGGAAAAGAGTTATCTTTCTGGGGCCGGGTCCTTCAAGGGAGTATTGGGTGTTTCTCTTTGATTCTCCACTGCAATGAAGTGTCTTGATCTCCTCTGCCACATGCTGCTGTGGTCTATCCTCTTCCACATGCTGCCATGGTCTATCCTCTTCCACATGCTGCCATGGTCTATCCTCTGCCACATGCTGCCATGGTCTACTGTGTGCCACCACAGGCCCAAAGCAATAAGGGACTGGCTGATGAAATCTCTGAAACTGTGAGGCAAAAGAAACCTTTCTTCTTTATAAGTGAACTAGCTCATGTATTTGTGTCATCATGAAGGAACACTCGCACAAGTTGTGCGAGTTAAACGCTTTATTACTAGCTAAATAAATACATCTTCAATGTGAAATGCTAAAGGAAAGCTTCCACTACTCTGCTCCCCAGACAGCCATCGTTCACAGCTGAATCCACACTCTTCAACATTCTAGATCCAAGTTTGCATCTATTACCATCAATGCTATCATGAACGTTATAGAAGCTAGAAGTATCTTTGGGGACAGTTTGTGCCAGGTAGTATGCAGGCTGGAGACACAGCACTAGACTTGAGCTGTGGAGGGTTGACCTGAAAGATCAATTTTAGAATATCTGGTATAGAGGCCAAGGAGATGTCTTAGAAGTTAGGAATACTTGATGCTCTTGCAGAGGGCCTGGGTTTAGTTCCTAGCACCCACCCATATCAGGTACCTCACAACTGTCTGTAACTCCAGTACTAGGGTCTCTGATGCCATCTTCTGGCATCTTCAGGAACTGCATGCACATGGTGCACATAAACTCACACACATATGCACCACACACACAGGTAAATAAAAATAAACCTTCTCACTTCTGGGGTTACAGTTATACATGGTCTGTGCCTTGCTTTAGTGCAAGCGCTAGGATCGAACTCAGGTCCTCGAGCTTGCACAGCAAACACCTTTATCAATTTGGTCATTTTTGGAGCTCCAGAAATTTCTTTATTCTACAAATATTTCTGGGTGTGTTTTGACATTGCTGTGTCTTGCTATTATAATCATGGACTTTTTTTTTCATAGAAAGAAGTGGAAAGGACAGCTGTCCATTACCCCTGAGGACGCTGCTTGAACATTTTTGGAATTCTCCCAGGGGAGCACTGCCACTCATCAGGCATCTTCCGTGGGCTGATGAAGGAAGGGGAAGGAAGGCTGGTGGGTGTCGATGTAAAAATCTGAATGTGGATGGGACGGCGGCGACATGACAAGTCAGAGCCCAAAGTTTGCATGGCATCCTAAGATGCAGTTCAACTGCATCTCAGCAGATAGGAAGAAGATCACCTTGTGGAAGAGGAGAGGTGAGCTGCACAGAGGAAGAGTTAAACAGCTGTGCTTGAGGCCTTCCTCACACTCAGGGGATTTTGCATTTCCAGAGTTATTTGAGTTGAGCAAAATGAGGAAGAAATGGGGAAAGAAAAGCCCAGAGAGGTCAGCAGGATATCACCAGGGCCAGAGGAAGCCTCACATTTAATATGCTTGCTGGAGAAGGCAAATGCCTTTATATATCAGAATTATCTTGTTTACCCCCTCAGTAGTGGGGACTGAACCCTTCATACTTGCCTTCATACTAGGCAAGTGGGATACACTGGGCAACGTCTTTTAAGTCCAGAGTTTAGGGTTTCTCTGTGTAACAGTTCTGGCTCTTCTGGTACGGCTCTGTAGACCAAGCTGGTCTCAAACTCAGAGAGATTCACCTGTCTCTGCCTCCTGAGTGCTGGGATTAAAGGCGTGTGCCACCACTGCCTGGCCTCAGAATTTAATTTTTATCTGCTGTGGAGTTGGACATGCATTTATATCAGTTTTGGTTCATTCGGTAACAACTATTTACTGAACATGTAATTGCTGCGAACAAAGATACCAATTGACAAATTTGACATGTAGGTTGAGACCTGATGAGGAAAGTCTCCCATGCTACAAAGCAGGGGAGGGTGCGAGTTCTAGAGAGGAGGAATGGTGAGTGCGGACACTCACTGAAACTTGTTGGCATCTGAAGGAAAAAACAGAGAGACCAGTGGGTGAGACAAGGACCCTATGAGGGGAGGATGGGAAGAAAGGAAAGGGAAGGAAGTGGGGGAAGAGGAGGGACATTGAAGAAGAAGGGGAAGCATTGGAGAGATGACTCAGTGGTTAAGAGCACTGACTGCTCTTCCGGAGGACCCAGGTTCAATTCCCAGCACCCACATGGCAGCTCACAAGCGTCTGTAACTCCTGTTCCAGGTGATCTGGCACAGATAGATATACAGGCAAAACATCAGTGTACATAAAATACAAATTATTTTAAAAAAGAAAAAGAATGGGGGAAAGAAGGGAGTGAGGGGGATGCTGTCTATGTGTGCTCAGTGGATGACTTACAAAGTTATGTTTTCAATGGACCCCATCATGCTAGAAACTACATGATTGGCACTTGTCTAATCTGTCTCAAATGAGGATGTTGCCTGAATTTTTCAGAAAACTCCCAGCATTGTATACTGCCCCTGAAACTTGTCTCTTCAACTGGATGGCACAGTTTTGAAGAAGTCATACTCTCCGTGTCTCTCTCTTTGCACTCTGTAGAATAGGCTGACCTTAAACTCAAAGAGATCTACCTGCCTCTACCTCCTGAGTGCTGGGATTAAAGGCAAGTGCCATCACCGCCTGACTGAGTGATTTTTTTTCTTTTTGAGATGGGTCCTTACTATGTTGCTGTAGACCAGGCTGACCCCGAACTCACAGACCCTCCTGCTTCTGCCTCCCAAGGGCTCCGACAGCTGTGCAGTTTTGTTTTGTTTTTTGAGACAGGGTTTCTCTGTAGCTTTGGAGCCTGTCCTGGAACTAGCTCTTGTAGACCAGGCTGGTCTTGAACTCACAGAGATCCGCCTGCCTCTGCCTCCAGCTGTGTAGTTTTTAAACCCCACCACTCTGGCTAATGTGTGGAGGCTGTTTTATATATTGATATTGCCCAGGTCACAGATATTTCTCAGGGGGTTGGGAGAGGCTGTAAACGAGTCAAAGCACTACTGCCCCGAGATCCCCCAAACGATTGATGTTGTAGCTGCCTGCTTGGCTTTTGACACCATTTTCTGTGCTTTGACAGGCCTGTTATTTTGATTTCTTCTCTAAATTCTTTGCCATGTTTAATTTTGATGAATGCTAAGATTCCAATGATACCATGAAAAACAAAGAGCAATTTGTTTTTAGTTTTTTTTTTTTTTTTTTTTTTTTGACATCACCTCACTCGGTAGCATGGTTGGCCTGGAACTTGCTGCAGGCTTTAGGATAGGCAAGTGCCTCCACTTACCCCTGGCGGATAATGACAGTGGCGGTCCCAGAGACTGTTGTTTAAGCTGGCATCACCGAGGGCCAGACTGTCCCTTTGATATTTGTATCGTCCACAAGTCACTTTGCAGCATACCCTGTGACAGCTGTCACCTCGCTTCATCCGGCATTCCGGCATGCAATTTTTCCTTTGCTGGGAGACCTCAAGCTCCCCCTCACCATTCCATGTTCCAGATGGAGAAGCCACCTCAGCTCGTGCCTCCTGCAGAAGAGCTACACATACCCGCTTGGAGCTAATAGTATTGTTCTTCATTCTCTGAGTCCATTTTTCATAAATCAATGTCTCTTGCAACAAAGCCTGACCTTTCTAAGGGATGACGATTTTTCTTATTATTAATATATGTATGTGTATGTATCAATTATATATATATATAATCATATATGTTATATATGTATATATACACACATATCCCAAAGCATAACTTGGGAACCACTTTATTGCTAGTAGGTACAACCTGGTCCCTCACTTTATTGTCTCTTTCTCCATGCATCAAGTGTCTTCAGTGGCCCAAAGCCCCTCCAGTGCTGAGGATCTGCTGGCCCAGAGGCAAGGGACACAACTTGACTCTTTTTTTTCCCCCATGATATTTATTGAGCTCTATATTTTTCTCTGCTCCCCTCCCTGCATCTCCCCGCCCATTTGATATTTTTTGCTTCTTTATCAAAGATCAGGTGTTCAAAGATGTGTGGATTGATATCTGGGTCTTCTCTTCGGTTCCATTGGTCCTCCTGTCTGTTCTTATGCCAGGAGGCTCCTTTCAGTACTGTAGCTCTATAGTAGAGTTTGAAGTCAGGGATTGTGATGCCTCCAGAAGTTCTTTTATTGCCCAGGGTTGTTTTGGCTATCCTGGGTTTTTTGCTTTCCCAAATGAAGTTGAGTACCGTTCTTTCGAGGTCTTTGAAGAATTTTGCTGGGATTTTGATAGGCATTGTGTTGAATCTGTCACAACTTGACTCTTGAGCACACTGCTAGCCAAACTCTCATTCACACTTTACCTTTTTGCACACCAAATCAGTAAACATGGCTTCAGGCATGGCCCAGGACAGCAGTGACAGATCTGTAAATCAGGAGCCAGATCCAATCACCCAGCTCCTTCCCAAGCTTAGATAAGTCTGATAAGCAAAATGGGCCGACCTTTGCCACACATTATCAAAAATTCCAGATCCTGAGCTCCATCCACCCTTGGAGCCACATTTAGGCCTAGGTGGCAGATGGCAGGGTCCAGGCCTCTCTCCAGACTCCTCTGATGGAGGTTACTGTTACTAGTTCTTTCTAGCTGCTAGGGTTGGGAGATGAATGGAGGTGTGTGTGTGTATGCATGAACACATGCTTGAAGGTGTGCAGTTAGACTGTAGCAGTCTGTCCAGTCTAAAGGCTTGTATCAGCTGTCTTCCTGGCAACCATGAAAGTCTTCACCAGACTGGGTGGTGAGGTCACGGAAGGCTGCCTTGTTAGAGAAACCTACCTAGTTGAAACGTACCAAGCCACCTGGCAGGGCCAGTGAGATGGCTTAGCAGGTAAGGACATTTACCTCCAAGATTAACAACCCAAGTTCAGAGTTTAACTCCCCGTCCCCAGAATCCACATGGTAGAAAAAGATGAAACTATTGTACCGTACACACACACAGACACACACAGACACACAGACACACACACACACACACAGACACACACACACACACACACTACTTCCAGGTCATCCAGCAGGTCAAAGCAAGCAGAGGCCTCTTGTTCAGTTCCAGAGAGGACAGAATGGCTGAGTTCCTTGGATCAGGAAATAGACACACTTCCTCATGATTTAATCATGCCATCTGGCTCCACAAGAGTGGAGATCTGCAGGAGAAACCTGGTGTGTGTGGGGAGACCAACTGGAAGACAGCTGGCCCAAGGAGGCACCTACATGCACTCACTGACAAGCAGCTCCTGGTATGGATGACCGCAGCCACAGAGAGTGCCAGCAAGCATAGCATGACTGGAGGGGTAGCTCAGGCTCTGTTGCTGGACCTTCTGCTGGGTCTCCAGCAGGACCCTCTATGTCTGCAGAACCACGGCCTGTCGGTGAAGCAGCAGCCCTGTGCGGAAGGCAGCTGGCAGCAGGAAGGACTGTAGACCTTCAGGGTCAGAACCGCCTTTTCAAAAGCAGAGCAGTTCAGCTGTTCTAATAGCTGAGGCCTGACCAGCACTTTCTCAGTGCTCCTGAGTGTGCAGGTGAGGCCTAGTGAGGTAATACACCACGAGCAGCAGGACCTCAAGGAAGGAGATGCAGGAGTAGAGGTAGCGGAGGACATTTCCCCCAGAAGTCACAGGGCGATTTGCTGCTGGCCTTGCTGTCCACTGTGGCTGATAAAGAGCAATGAAGAGTACCAACACCACTGCCATCAGACCTGGCCCGGGACATCTTTCTGGAGCCAGCAAAGCCCTCAGACTCCATGGAGAAATATCCAAAGGGCATGAGGAAGACGAGGGACAGGTTGGAGAGTAGGGAATCACGGTTCCAGAGGTCCCAGGTAAGGCAGCTGCTGGATGTGACAAGGCTTTCTGCAGCAGGGTGGCAACAGCAGACCGCTGTGGACGGAGAAGTGGGGAACGGCAGAAGCAGGCAAGTTCCCAGGGTGACCACCAGGATACAGGCACACAGCTCTGGTACCATCTTGTTGACTGGGACATCTTCATTACTCACTGTGGTGAGCCATCAGAAACATCTAAAAGATGTAGTGTCACCCACGGAAGTATCTAGACGGTGCGCCCTGGACCCTGTTGTAAAATCGCTGCTCTCGCCCGGATAGCACTTTGCAGCCAGCTGCTTCTGTATGTTGCTCAGCATGACTGGAGTGGAAGTGGTGTAAGGAGGGGTGCGGGGTGAGATGTGTGTGTGGTGAGGGTGGTGGGGTGTGGATTGTTTCTGAGCTCAGGGAAGGACCTGCAGGGATGAGGAAGCAATGCCTGCCAAACACCAGGACTCAGCCAAGGAGCCCTTACCCTAGTGTCTGTGACAGAAACCTGACATAATCTCAATATATATACAATGAACGAAACCATGTTTCAGTTTTAAGTAGAGGCTGATAACTCTCTTCTTTTAGTTAAGTTACATCCCTAATTTTGACACTGGGGACTGACCAGTGTCAGTCTTGACCTTTGCTAAGTATATGCTCTACCACTGACCTACACCTTACTCTCCCCACCCCTTTCTTTAAATCTGAGTTTAAATACCGACATGATTTAAGACCTACAGGTTTTATGTCATTTTGAGCAGCCTATATAAGACCTACACCCATAGTATAGATAACACAATGTTATTTGCTGGATTAGAAGTAAGTCATTGCACCAGAGGTGTAACTCAGTGGTATAACATTTGCCTAGCCTTAAGAAGGTCTTGGGTTCCATTCCCAACACTGATTTAAGACTACCACTATTTTAATTGACACCTACTATCAGCTGTATACTCAGACCATATTAGTAAATGCAACTAAGGAGGTTGATTCATTCGGCTGTCAAGAGGTAGAGATGGGGGGACCACAGGCTGCAGAGACTGAGCCTGTATAAGAGCAGTTTCTGGTCTTGCAAAGATCTGGGTACTGTACCCAGCACCCACGTGGTGACTCACAACCACCCGTAACTCCAGTTCTATGGGATCTGATGCCTTCTTCTAGCCTCCATGGGTATGGGCAGGCAAGCCACTCATACATATCAAATAGAAATAAATTAAGTCTTAAAAAAGAAAATGTGGGCTGGTGAGATGGCTCAGTGGTTAGGAGCACTGGCTGCTCTTCCAGAGGTCCTGAGTTCAATTCCCAGCAACCACATGATGGCTCACAACCATCTGTAATAAGATCTGGCGCCCTCCTCTGGCGTGCGGGCATACATGGAGGCAGAATGTTGTATACACAATAAATAAATAAATCTTTAAAATGTTAAAAAAAAATGCATCCAAAAGACCACCTGGCATATGACAGGGATTCTGAAGTGGCAAACTAAGCTTGAGGATTTTATTTGCTTACCATTTTAATTAATTGTTGATTTTTACTAATTCGTTTTTGACAATTTCATATGTATATTATTTATTCTTCTTTATATTTTTGACGCTGGGTCTCCCTATGTAGTTCTGGTTGGTCTGTAGACTTGCTTTGTAGACCAGGCTGACCTTGAACTCACAGAGACTCACTTTTCTCTGTCTTTCGTGCTGGGGGGGGCGGCTATTACAGGTGTGTGCCACTACACCCAGTAACTGATCATTTATTTTTTGAGACAGGGACTCAGGTGGTCCAGGAAGGCCTTGCTTGAACTCACTACATAACTGAGGATGACCTTGCCATACCAGGGTTTATGAAGCGCTGGGATAGAACCCAGGACCGCCTACACACTACACAAGCACGTTGCCAACTAAGCCATATGTCCAGCCCCCACCCTGACCTTTAAAACATAGACGGTGTAGGCCCTTGCTCTATGCTCGATGGAGACTAGAGAGCCAAGTAAGCAGACAAACACTGAGTAGACTTGACTGGCATAAACCGGAGTCCAAGCCCCTGGCATGGTATCTACAGTAAAGAGGGAGACCCCGGCTCTATACAGGTAGGCACCTGGAGAAGTGGCAGCCGCCAAAGGAATTTAGCTGTACTCAGTGGCGTCCCCCTCCCCCCCACGCTTACAATGGAATTGCTATGGAAACAGCATTCATGTACCAGGAATCTGTTTCTTGACTAAATTTTGTTCGAATTCTTTGTTTCTTGAATGCTTTGTATGAAGTGAGGCTTACCCGATTTTAAGAGTTTTGCCGGAAGTTCCACAGATGGGGCGGGGGTGGTATGGGGTGGGGCGGGAGGCAGAAAAGGTTCCTAGCCTTAGATCGCCAATCAAAAGAAATTACAGGCTTTCTAATGTAGCAATTTATAAAGTTATCTCATGAATTTTTTGTCGGTAGAAAATAGGGTCTGTCCACTGCTAACACTACGCATGTGCTCCTCACATGCTGGCTGCTGCTTCTCTCTTCAGACATCACCCACTCACCCCTTTAAAAATTCCCACTGTTGATATCCCACTGTCAAGCAGGATTGGCTCCCCTTCCTCTCATCGTCACCCCTACTACTGTTAATTCAAAGAGTTAAGAACATTTATCTTTTTATCTAGTCTTTTCTTAGGGAGTTTGGCCCAGGTGATTTCACCTCAGAAAAACATCAAGTTGCTTGGGACGGTTTGGCGGGGTTGCCTTACAACCCATCCACAGTTTCCCAGGCGTAGCCTCCGTTTTGTTTCAGCAGTGGGGCGGGTTGTCCTTTAGAGCTGTGGGTCAGTCGCCAGGAAGGCTGCTTGAGGTCACTGACGCCGTAAGGCAAGAGCATCGCGCTTCCCTCCCCCCCCCCCCCCGACACGCTCACTCAGCTAGGGTAGAGGCTGCGTGCCTGCGCTAGGACCCAGCAGCAGGCGGGACGCGGCGCCCGTCTCGCCCCGCCCCCGACGCGCACTGGGTGGAGCCGTCGGCCTCGAAGCCCGCTCCCTCGAGGGAGGGCGGGGCAGTATGGGCGTGACACAGCGGCGGTGGGCGTGACGGCGCCGGAGTGGGCGGGGCTGCACGACGCAGGCAGGTCGGCCGGGCGGAAGGGCCTTGCGCGGTGCTAGCTCCCCAGCGCGCTGGGCGGGGTGTGCGGCGAGCGGCTTCCCGGGCAGGCGCGGGCCCCGAGGCGGCGGCTGCGCCGTGCGCCTGGGCGGAGCCGGGGGCGGGCGGGCCGGCGGGCGGGGGCTGGGCCGGAGGAAGCCTGAGCGCCCGGGGCGACGACGGCAGCGGCGGCCCAGCAGGCTAGAAGCGTGGGTCCACGGAGGCTCCGGGTGCGGCCGCGGGCTGCGGAGCGAGCGGGTGGCCCGGCTCCCCGCGTCCCCCGCCCGCTGCGACTGTCTGGAAGATGGCGCCGGGCGGATGGAAATCCTAATGACAGTCTCCAAATTCGCCTCCATCTGTACCATGGTAGGTGCGGCGGCAGCGCGGCCCGGGCGGAGGGTCCCCGCCTTCGAGGCGCCGCCCGCGGGCCTGCTCCAGAGCGAGCGGACGGGCCGCGGGACCGAGCGGCCGCGGGAAAGGCGTGCTGGACGCAGCAGGCGGGGCCGGGACCGACGGGGAACTCGGGGTCTGGGGACCGGGGATTTGGGAACTGTGGCTGGGTGCTAGGGCCTGGGGACTCACGGACGGGGGTTGGGATAAGGGCTGCGGACTAGCTCTAGGGATTTGGGGATTAGGGGTGGGGACTGGGATTGGGGGCTGGAACTGGGGACTGGAGATGGGGATCAAGGGCTGGGGACTGGGTCCGAAGACTGCAGATTGTGGGTTGGGTCGGGAACTGAGTACTGGGATCTGGTACCGGGAAGCCAGGGGACTGGGCCAGGAGACGGGACGCTGTAGCCGCTGCGTTTCCGTGGGGCCGAGCGCGGGGTAGGGCGGGGGTCTGCGGCAGGAAGGAAGGGTCTCGGTTCTGCGGGAGGACGGAAGTCCTGGCAGAGTTACTCCTCCGGCTAGGTGGAGCCCCGGGGCCCCGGCTCGGGAAGGGGGCGTGTGACGGTGGAAACTTTTAAGAGTGCTGTTGAAATGTTCTCTATTTTCTACTCGCCGGGGAAAAACGAACTCTTGCGGTTTCCAACCTGTGTCCGTCCAGATGGCAGTCTTGTCGCTGAGATTCCGCGTTCGTCTTGAAAAGCTGCATTAACTTTCCTGTCACTTGTTTACTTTAATAGAGCAGGCGCCGCTGTGTGGGGTTGAAGTACACAGACCCCCGAATAAAGCGAAACGTGGGTGGGGTCCAAACGTTTTTGTGCATTGTCAGAAGCACCACGGTTTCCCACATGATGTGACAAATTCATTAGCTTCTTTCTGAACTTCTATGTAGAAGTTGCGATTTATAAATCACCGAAAAAGTTATTTGCAATGTGGATCTGGAGTTACATTACCAAAGATTTGCATCATTCAGTTCCGTTTTTATGTCCTGGATTTCATCTAGGAGATCCCCAGACTTTCCACTTGAACGTGATCTGTGTTTTTCTTTAAGGAGTGGAGAATCAGGTAGGAAAAGTGGATTCTCTACTGTATTTTGTGGAAGAGTATTAAAAAATGGATGGAATCAGTGGGCTTAAAATCCACAGCATCAAAAAAGTCATAGCAAGATGGACTGATTGAAGAATCCATTTTCCCACGTGGATAATTGTTCTTTCCTGGTCTTCAAAAGGGGACTATATCAACAATTTCTGGGATTGGTTCTACTAATTACTTTTCGACCTGCCACATGGGATGATCGAATCTTTACAGTGATAATTTTACCAGATTGCTGAGCTACAACACACCTTTTGGGGTCATAGTTCATTGTCAAAGTCTAGGGCTCCAGGAGTGGTGTGATTCTGGTAGACTGCTCATTCACTTAGTTGTGTCGGGAATACATCTAGCCCCTGCTGACTAGCACTGCGATACAGATATGATCCTGACAGTCTCTGACAGAACTTCATAGACATGCTTCTACGTCCAGGACTCTGGATTCAGAAAGATCACAGGTTTCAGGCAGGTGGAGTTGTACACAGCGAGACCCTGTCTCGAAAGAAAACACAACACAAGACAGCCCCTAGTTTCATGGTGTTTACATTCTATTTGAGGAAGACGATTCTCGTTTATATAGTAATTAGTGTAGCTGGGCAGTGGTGGTGCACACCTTTAATCCCAGCACTGGGGAAGCAGAGGCAGGTGATGAGTTCAAGGCCAGCCTGGTCTACAGAGGAAGTTCCAGGACAGCCAGAGAAATCCTGTCTTGAAAAAAAAGCAAATAAATAAGTAAATAAATAAACAATAAATAAAATAAAAATAGTGTAATCAAATAAGAGCAACAAAGGACAGACTTGCCAGGGTTCTGTAGCGAATAAGACACCAATGTCAAGTATGTCCATTCCAAGCTCACTTAGGGCTTCTGCCCAGGGGCACTGATTGCACGTGGTGTGTGTATGTGTTTTGGCAAATATATAGACGTCCATTTCTGGCCTGAGTGAGATTGTTCCAAAGGTGCTATTAAGATAGGGCGTGTCTTGTTCGTACTTGAACAAATTCTACTTCTCTCCCTGAGTAGGTGCTGGGTGTGTCAGAGTGATTTGCACTATTGAGTGTGAGGGGGGTTGCTATCCATCTTCTAAGAATCATGAAAGTGAAAATCAGGAATGGCAAAGGCCCTGTAGGTTCTGTTTTGCTTGGAATGAGAACTGTCTGTCATCCATTAAGTATGTTAACTGTCTCTTACGGAGTTTGTCTGACCTGAGCACCACTCTGCCCAATTGCCTCATACAGTTGCACAGCGTTTTTGTGATCTCAGAAGTACTGTGCTGTATATGTCCCCCGCCCTCCCCCATCTTTTATTAGATTATGAGTTTATTTTTTCCCTCCTTGGCTCGTGTTTTGAAACAGTGTCTTCCATAGGTCATACTGTGTTTGAATTTGGTGCGTAGTGATGTCTGGCCTTGAACTCCTGATTCTCCTGCCTCTACCTCCCAACCCCTGGGATTTCAGGTGTGCATTACCACACCAGGTTTAGACTGTGAGGGCTTGAAAGTTAAGAACTTATCTGCCATTTGATCAGGAGCATTAGCTTCTGCGTATAATGGAAAAAGTCCTTCATTTACTCACAGGAAGTGAGTTTGAAGTAGAGGTAAGGCTGGGTGTGGAACAGTGGAGAGAAGGGGCCTGGATTTAGGATTGGATGCCTCAGAGAGTCAGCAGCTGCGAAAACATTTAGAGAAACACTTAGGGTGAATTGAAATTTTTTTCTGTAAATATGGAAGTTTACATAATTTATTCACTTGTCAAAATAAGGTACAGAATAAAACTGCAGTAGCTTAATTGGGTGAAGTAAATTAAAAATAAGTCTCTTCAGCTATGTCACAGTTTAGATCCCTGCATTTCTGCCTTCATGTGAAAATGGGTGAGCTCGGTTTTTCTTGGTGCTGTAGCCTGGTTCAGAGAGTATTGTCTTTAGACATATTGAAGGTGCTCTGGAGACACCCACTTATCTGTCCACTGTTAGTGCACCTGTAGGTTCATGCGGTGCTCCTTAGTGCAATTTCTGTTTTCACTGCCCGGTGCAGCTCATGAGATGGCTTTAGATCTATACTTACTAATTGGCAAACAATAGGGAAAGTGGCTGGACATACACAGAGAGTCTCTGGGTGGAATTCAGCAGCATCTTGTGGCTAATCCTGGTGTTTGGGCATGTCTGCTGGAGACCCGTGCTGCCCACTGGGAGTTCATAGAGAGAGCGCTGATGCTGGCCACAGTCTGGTCGTGAGTCCCAGTTGGGAAAGACTAGGGAGAGGAATTGGTTATAGCAGAAGTTAGAAGGTGAATGGTTTCTCATGAGATGGCACTGGTTTGGCTGCTTGCCTAGCTCAGTCACCAGGGAGGTGTATGTCTGTGTGTGTCTGTATGTTAGACCATTAGAACATGGTGTGAAGGACGTCAAAGCCACAAGGTAGGTGCTAGGTCAGTCTGATAGGTTGTGCTTCTGAAAATATCTGTGCCTAGAACTGGATTCTGAAGTGAAAACTTTAAACCCTTTCCTGACGCAGTCTCAGGTAAAGCTGACTGATTTGTTGCCTTTGGGCTGCCAGGTAAGTGTGTGAGTATGTGGGCATGCAGCTTACCGCCCATTCAGAAAAGGAGGAGGCATGGAGCTCAAAGCCTATGCTTTCTTTAAAGGAATGTGGAGAGAGAAAGGGATCCTTGCTTTGCCTTCCCACCCTCTGCTTTCCCCTTCCCTCCCAGTCTCCCCTCCTTTCTGTGTTTGGAGACAGATTTTCATATGGCTCAGATTAACCTCTTGTTTGCTACACAGCAGAGGGTAACCTTGAACTCTGTTTTTCTGCCTACCCCCCCATTGCTGAGATTATAGGGGTGCACCACCATTCTCGGCTTTAATTCCTGCTTGAGGTCAGCAGGATTGATGCTTTGATTTTATAAGTATGGTGAGAAGTGGATCACATAAACATGTAGTGTGAAATGGCAGAAGTATGTTTAGGGCCCTGTAAGAAACTCTTCGACGCTCTGCCCTGATCCCAAGTCAAAATTCACTTAATGGTGTGTGTGTGTGTGTCTTGGCTTGTGGAGCAGAGGATAGAACTTGGGTGCTCACATCTGCTTGTCTTTGAGAGTGTGTCTTCACTAGCCGGGAGCTTTCTAATGAAGTAGGTGTTTGGTTTTGGAATTAATTTTGGGTGATTGTTTATTCATAAACCCTTGACTCCTGCCCAGTTTGTCACAGCTATCCCAGATTCAGTTGTAAGACTGGAGACTGGAGACCCAGGTGAAGAAGCCAGGCCTGCTGCCTCTTGCTGTAGTCTCAGTAAACCTGTTTCCTGCCCTCCTCCCCAAGCCAGGCTCTAGGTAGGAGTTCAGGCTGTCCCATCAGTGGCCATCATGTTGGCTTCAGAATTTGCTCGATAAGCATGGAGAGTTAAATGCTCTAATATAATAATTTGGCAGGGTTGACTGGGCTATGGGGGCAGATAATTAGGTGGCAGATAACTATGTGTTTATGATAGTGGAGCAGTGGTTCTCAGCCTTCCTAATGCTGTGACCCTTTAATACAGTTCCTTGTGTGGTGACCCCAACCGTAAAATTATCTCGTTGCTACTTCATAACTGTAATTTTGAATCGTAATGTAAATATCTGATAGTCAGCCCCGTGTGGTCGCCACTCAGATTGAGAACTGCTGTATTAGAGGGTAAAGTGATACAGTTACTAGACATGAAGTTGAGTATAAGATACCAGCTTTTGCTAATCTTGCACAGTTACGTAGATAAAGGTTCCATGTGAACCTGCAGTACAACAGTGCAATGTGGGGTACATGAGGTGGCCCGGCTACACACCCTGTGGCCTTCTGGTGGGCTCCTTTCACCCACCTCTCGCTAAGGCTTTTGTAGGAGATCCTGAGTTGGTTGATGACTGCCTTGTCCCCATCCCCTGGCTAACTTCTGCTTTTACTCTAGGCTTGTTTCTTTCTTTCTTTTGTTTTTTTTAATTCTAGGCTTTCAACCAAGCTACTGCAGATCCTGGTCCCTGACCACATTCCTTTTTCCCTGCCTGTAAAGTCTTGTTAACCTCCCTCTTCTGCACCTTACCGCCTCAGGAAAGACTGCACGTCCTGTAATTCCAGAAACCTTGACTCCCCCCCCCCAGATTTAAACACTTGTTTTGAGGGTGGGGGGTGTCTTTCAGTAGCCACTTCAGAAATTTCTTTTTCGTTTTTCCAGGCAGGGTTTCTCCGTGTACCACTGACCGTCCTAAACTCACCCTGTTGACCAGGCTGTTCTCAGACTCATAGAGATCTGTCTGCCTCTGCCTCCAGAGGGCTGGTATTAATGGTGTGTGCCACCACCCAGGCCACTTCTAGAAACTTAATAGACTGTTTTATTATGTATCTGCAGCATGCTCTAGTAAAAGAGACCTGTTGAGCCGGAAGGTAAATTGTAGATTTTGACATTTAGATGTGTGTGAGAGAGTGTTCTTACAACTCTGTTTTTTTTTTTTTTTGTCATCTGTGGATGTAAGGATTGAGCCAGACATTTATTTATTTATTTTTAAAAGATTTATTTATTGTGTGTACAATATTCTGTCTGTGTGTATGTCTGCAGGCCAGAAGAGGGCACCAGATCTCATTACAGATGGTTGTGAGCCACCATGTGGTTGCTAGGAATTGAACTCAGGGCCTTTAGAAGAGCAGGCAGTGCTCTTAACCACTGAGCCATCTCTCCAGCCCTATTAGGTTTTTTTTTGAGATGGGGTTTCTCTGTGTAACAGTCCTGGCTCTCCTGGAACTCACTCTGTAGACCAGGCTGGCCTCGAACGCACTGAGATCCACCTGCCTCTGCCTTCTTAGTGCTGGGATTAAAGGCATGTGCCACCACCACCCGACTCAGACATTTCTTTTAATTAAGGAAAATGATTATTAGTGTGTGTACATGATGAGTGTGTAAGCATGTGTGCCCTGGTGAGCATGTGGGTGTCAAAGGACAGCGTTGTGGAGTTGATTCTTCCCTCCCATACATAGGTGGGCTCTGGAGATAGAATTTAAGATTGTCAGGCCCGGCGAGAGGCACCTTTACTTAGGGGGCCATCTTGCTAATTTTTGGTAAGCGTTGCATTGTTCCTTTTAGATCTGAAATTGAGGGCTCTGGTCCTTTGGGAATTTGTAAAAGGCTGGTGATGCTCACTTTGGGAGCTCATAATCATTTTTATTTTTTCACTTCCTAGTGTTGCAAAATTTATGCAAAATTGCAGTCTAAAGTAAACACATTTTTTTTCTTTCTTTCAAAGTCTTCACTGTAGGTTGGTGATCACAGTACTTTAGTCATCCACAGACAAATCCACATAGCTGCTTACTGTCCCCCCAATCATGGGATTTGAACTCAGGACCTTGTATATGATAAGCATGCACTCTGCCACTCAATTACATCCTTGATGCTTTGTTCTTGTTTTGGTTTGAGATAAGGTCTTGGTGTGTAGCCTAGGGTGGCTCCTAGCTTGTGATCACTGTGTTGGCTCCTGAGAGCTGGAAGTAGGGGTGCACAGTTGTGCACCCTCACACTTGGTTCACTCAATTTGGACACCCTTTGCCTGTACTATTGGGAAGAAAAGTTTTCATTTGAATTGGTTCCCTTAACTGAGGGTCTGCATCTATTTCCTAACTGCGAGCGTGTCTTTAGACAGTGACTTCTTGGGCTAAGACAAGCTGCTGCTCAGAGGGCTCTGCACAGTGCCTGGCATACTGCTCATACTGTTCCTGCCACTTCCTCCCGTTGCCTTGGTGAACCCTGTAGTCCAGCGAGCACTCGGCCAGAGTTGGAATTAATCAGTCCATCATTTGTTTATTAGCAGCAGGTGCCTTTGAGGAAGCACTTACTTATATCTAAATTAAATTGTAGCATTTAAGCTAAGAATGAAATTGATCATCTGCTTTAAATAGTTTATAGCAACTACTATGTTTCATCTGGCCACAGCAGTGACTATCCAATTCGTGAGGAGACAGACCAATGTTTGCTTTTCACCATGTTGAGGGGTTGAACCCAGTGTTTTGTACATGCTAAGCTCATGCTAAGCATATGCTCTGCCTCCCAGCAACAACCAGCCCTATTGAACACCACCGTTGTCATTATCAGAAGAGGCATGTGTGCTGCAGCAGCCTTGGACTTCCTCCGGCATGTTCTGTTACTAAATGCAGGCCCTGGCTTATACTGAGCTGCCTCATTGCCTAGAGCCCTGTTCTGCTGGTTTGTGTTGCACCTGTTCTTAGGTATGTCTTGGGTTGATTATTTAAGTACCTATATGTTACTTTGAGGTATTGAAAGAAACATAGTTAAGTACTAGATGTGAATATGGGCCACTCATTTGAGTACCCAGAATCAATGTTGTGGGAAATCCTTGAAAGATCTGTTTGTTTAATATGCATAGAAATGAAAATGAAATTTATGCCCTGGCAATGCTGAAGCATGCATCGGCAGCCCGTATATGGCGGTTCTGTTGAACCTGTCTGTATTGGTTTCATGGTCTAAACTGATGAGAATGACTAGCCTCGAGAGGGTGCCAGATCTCATTACAGATGGCTGTGAGCCACCATATGGTTGTTGGGAGTTGAACTCAGGACCTTTGAAAGAGTAAGCAGTGCTCTTAACTGCTGAGCAATCTCTCCAGCCCTTAACATATATAGAATTTGTGTAAATGGAGGTAGGAGTGATCTAAAGTGTTAGTTTTGAAAGAAAATCATCAAGGCGTGGCTTCCCATATAGAACCCTGTTGAGAAGAATGAAATGGGATGTGGTTCTCAGGCCTGAGATTGAGGCAGGAGGATCATGAGCTTTACCAAGAGGCCAACTTGGGCCATGGATTGACACCCTGTCTTAGGAAAAAACCAGACTGCTGATGGTGCAGTGTGATACAGAGCCATCTGTCTGAGGTGCTAAACACTTTTTTATTTTAAATGTGGAATTGGTACTTTGACTTGGTTCTTTGGCTGATACAATGAGCAGTTAATCAATCAATCAATCTCTCTTTTCTTTGGAGCCTTTCCTGGAACTCACTCTGTATACCAGGCTGGCCTTGAATTTAACAGAGATCCACTAGCATATCTGCCTGCCTCCTGAGTGCTGGGATTAAAGGCGTGCACCATCACTGCCTAGCAACCTCTTTTTTTCTTAAGTGGGTTCTCAAGTGTTCCTGGCTGACCTAGAATTTAGTATGGTAGATGAGGACTTCTTCTTCTTTCTTTTTTAATTAAAAAAGTTTGTGTTTTTGTGTGCATAGACACATGTCATAGTGCACATATGTGACATAGTGGAGGTCCAAGGATAGCCTTTCAGATTTGGTTATCATGGGATCTGGGGATTGAAGTTAGGTTGTCAGACTTGGTGGCAGGTGTCTTAACTCAGTGAGTCATTTTGCTGGTGTTTTTCTGAACTTCTGATCCTCTTCTGTATGTTTTGAGTGCTAGAACTATAGGCTCGGTACTAGGAATTGAACCCAAGACTTCGTGAATGTGAGGCAAGCATTTTACTAATTGAACTGCATCTCCAGCCCAGGAATAGTTAACTTCTGATGTCAGCAGATTCCCTATACTGGTAACTTTTGTTTTGTTTTTCGAGGCAGGGTTTCTCTGTATAACAGCCCTGGCTGGCTTGGAACTCACTCTGTAGACCAGGCTGGCCTGGAACTCACAGAGTTCCGCCAGTCTTTGCCTCTGGAGTGCTGGGATTAAGGGAGTGTGCCACTAACCCAGCACTACTAATATGTACAGTATTGGTCTACCTGGGCCTTCCATAGAATGATTCTTGAATAATTCTTCCAAGTTAGAAAGTGCCTGTGTGTGTCAGGAAAGCGATGAGGAGTCCAGGGACAAGGAGAGGATGGAGTGATGTCTTGTGTGGAGCAGAAAGTCTGCTGAGAACTGGAGACTTTAGAATGGGCATCCTTATGCTTTGTGGGTGATGATGATCTTAGCCCATCATCTCTGTTATGACTTGGAAGACATTTCTTTTTTCTAGAATTTTAAAACACAAATACACACACATATTGTTTGTCTGTGCATCACATGTGTGCAGCACCCATGGGGACCAGGAGAAAGCATCAGATCCCCCTGGAACTAGAGTTACAAAGACTGGTCTGTATGGAATTAAAGATGTTGTGCCACCATATCCAGCAATTTCTATTTTTTAACAAACATTTTGAGGTCATATATTTCTTAAGCCTGTTTGTTTAAAAAAGCAACCAAATTCTTAAATAGGTAATTCAGAAAGGTGAGCTAACTGTGTACTTTTAAGTTTTATTTATTTTTATTTATTTATTTTTTTTACCTTTTTTGTTTTTTTTGGTTTTTCTACACAGGGTTTCTCTGTAGCTTTGGAGCCTGTCCTGGAACTTGCTCTTGTAGACCAGGCTGGCCTTGAACTCACAGAGATCCGCCTGCCTCTGCCTCCTGCGTGCTGGGATTAAAGGCATGGGCCACCACTCCCCAGCGTACTTTTAAGTTTTTAAGACTGTTAGGGAGCATTTGTTTCTATATGTAATGTCTACAATAAACTGAAACATTGTGTGTACATTAATTTCCACTGGTTCCTGTAACAGAGCACAGTAGTAGCTCACAACAGTATGTCCATTCATATGCTCACTGCAGCCCATTTCTGACTCTGATGTGGAGACCAGAAGTTTGAAGTGGGTCACTACCCAGGTTCTTTGTGAGGGTCTGGGGATTGCATGTTTTCTCTGCCTTCTGTTCTCATAGGCTGCCCTTGTTCCTTGGCCTCAGCCTCCCCTGTGTCTTAAGGTCAGCAGTGTTTGGTCGCTTTTACATCCCTCAGATACCAACTTCCTGTCACTCACTTAGACTTTACGAGGCCTTGTACTACACTTTGGCGGGGGGCGGGGGGCACTGGGGTGGTGTTCATCTGGACAATCCAGGATAATCTCCAAACCAAGGCTTTTTGATTTTAGCAACCTTAAGCCCTTATGTAACCTTAATTTCCCCTTGCCCTGTAACGTATCTTGTTTGCATGTTAGAGGGGATTAGAGCATGGACACAGGGGTGGGAAAGTCTTTTCTGCTACCATAGTCTATGTACTGAGGACTCCTTTACAAGCAAAGGAGATCGATTACTTGAGTCCTGATAGCATATTAGTCACAGCAGAGCAGTCTTTACTGAGGGCAGCCGTCAGGAAATCAGAAGCTCGGATTTTTTCCCCCTTCTTCTTTGAGATAGGGTTTCACTCTGCAGCCCTGGCTGTCTTGGAACTCAAAGATCACCTATCTCTGCCTCCTTAGTCCTGGAATTAAAGGTGTGTGTCAGCACCGCCTAGCTGAAGTTGGGATTTTTTTTTTAATTAAAGATTTTATTTTTATTTGTGTGGATGTATTTGAATATGTGCAGATATCCACAGAGAGCCGAAGAGGGTGTTACATTCCCTGGGATTGGAGGTATCCTATGTGGGTGATGAATCACTGAGCCATCTCCTAGCCCTGAAGCTGGGATTATTAATTTACACTGAATAAAAGAATTATAGGGCAAATCAGTGTGAATAGAGAGTTGGAAATTATTAAGAAAATGTTTCGATACAGACTTAATACATGTGTTAAGGGAAGAGAAAATCACATTTTAATGTTTTAGGCATGGGTGTATTATATGATGTTTGCGGCTTTTGAAGTTACATTACCCAAAAGATTTGAAAGATTATTTCATAGGAACTGGAGAGGTGGCTCAGTAGTTCAGAGCACTGGCTGCTCTTGCAGGGCTGGATTCGGTTCCTAGCGCTCCATGGCATCTCATAACTACCTGTAACTCCAGTTCCAGAGGATCCAGTGTCTTTTCCTGGCCTCCGTGGGCATTAGGTGCGCATGTGGTGCACATACATGCATGCCACAAAACACTTACACAAAAACTAGAAGTAAACCTAGAACAGTGTTTTGATATGCTTGTTCTTAACCCAAGGAGTGCTTCTTTAGTGAATGGGATTGTAAGGAGGCTGGAGGTTCGTCTTGAAGGGTTTTGAGATTGTAGACCAGGAGTTAGTAAGACTGATGCAGGTCAGAAAGGTCAAGAGAGTTCTTACTGAAAGCATGGCTCTCAAATCTTGTGATACCTTCAGCCAGTGGGAGTAAGGCGCTCCTTCTCATGCCTCCTAATTTTCTTCATTTTTCTGGCCAGTTTTAAAACTTCATATTGATCAAATGATGGGTGGGTTTCATTAAAACCTACCCTGAGGTTAGTGGGAAGACCCTGCCTGTGTGGACGGCAGGGCAGGAAAAGGTGCCTGAGGTCTCAGGGTGAAAGGTTCCAAGATTGCTATGGGGAAGGAGGTGAATTTCGATAGTTGTCAGCTGTAAGGACTATCAGGATTAGATTTGGAATCTCAGTAAAGCTACTAGGCTAGGATGAAGCTGTAGGTGGAGTTTTCCTGTCCTGACCATATGCAGCAGCTGCTTCCCAAATTACCACCAGAGGCTTATATTAATTGTAAATGCCCAGCCAATAGCTCTGGCTTGTTACTAGCTAACACTTACATTAAATTAACCTATTTCTATTAATCTATGTATTGCCACTTGACTCGTATCTTTACCTGTTCTCTAACATGTCTTGCTTCCTGAGTGGCTGGCTGGCATGTCTCCTGATTCCGCCCTCTTTCCCATCAGTTTCAGTTTGGCTTTCCTGCCTAACTTCCTGCCCAGCTACAGGCCCGTCAGCTTTTTATTATCCAATGAGAGTGATACATATTCATATTGTAGAGAAGGATTTTTTCCACAGCATGAGGCAGAAATATGGACAATTAGCAACTTAATTTTTCTCATTTTCCTTGTAAGTCTAGAAGAAATTCAACAAAGTAGGAGAGACTAAGGAAAAACTATTAAGGGGAGAGAGAAAAACTAGTAAAGCGCTGTGTCTGAAGTGGATAAGGACAAGTGTGCTGGAAGACGAGAGGCAGTGGATTCTCATCCAGCAGAGAAGAGTGTCGCCAAGAGGCTGCTTCCTGAGAGTTGGGAGGGGACAAGTTATAAGATCGGTAGCTGGACAAACTAGTGGGTGGTAGGCGCCTTTCACTGTTCCAAGCAAGGTGTCCACTCTTGTCAGCTCCACTTTTAGAATTTATGGAACTTGCTCTTTATTTATAATTGTATGCTTATGTGCATCTGTACCTTGTTGTGTACACAACTAAATTTATATTGAAGACTAAAACTGGATTTGAGTTTGGACACAATAAGCTTTAAACACATTGGATGTAGGACCTTGGGGAACATTGGATAGTTGGTGCCCATATTCTAAGTTGGTGCCCATATTTTAAGAAAACAGTTCCTCTCTGCTTATGGGGTGTTGAACCCTAAAAACCCAGGTCCTTCTTCCTTCACCGTAGAGGTGCTCTCCCACCACATTACACCTCCTACCTTGTTTTGGGTCAGGGATCTATTTATTTAATGTTAAGGACAGGATATTGTGTGTAGCCCATGTTGGCCTAGAAGTGTATGTGTCACTGAGGAGGGGCCTTGAACTCCTGATCCTTCTGTGTCCGCCTCCCAAGTTAGGATCACAAGCGTACGTGTCAAGGCCCGCTCCAGTCCTCTTCCCCCTGGTTAATTTTGAGAAGGGTCTGACTGAGTTGGCAAGGCTGGCCTTGAATTTACCATTCTTCTCCCTCAGCCTCCACTAGCTGGGGTTACAAGCCTGTGTCACCAGGCTCAACCCTGAAAACATTCAAGTATGTTTACACACCATGTAGTTGTCTTTTACGGGATACAGTCCAAGGATTTAGCATAGTGACAGTCATGCAGTTATTGTCAGCTGCAGAGCATTTCTTCATCTCAGAAGACATTTCCTACCCTTGAGCAGCAATCCTTCCACACGGTCCTTCCCCACTCTCTTCCCTTCCAGCCTCAGGCAGTTGTCCTTTGCATATTTTTTTATATGTGTGCTGTGACTGGCTCTTTGCACTCATATAATTTTCAGGATTCATCTATGTTATAAAGTATTTTATCACTTTTTAAAATTTATTTATTTTTATGTGCATTAGTGTTTGGACCTGCATATGTTTCTATATGAGGGTATGAGGGTGTCAGATCCCCTGAAGCAAGAAAGATAAACAATTGTAAGCTGCCGTGGAGGTGCTGAGAATTGAACCCAGGTCCTCTGGGAGAACAGCCAATGTTCTTAACTGCCAGGCCATTTCTGCAGCCCCAATTTTCATTGTCTTTTATCTGTTGCTCATTGATGGACATTGATGGGTTTGAGTTTTTTGTGCCTTTTGGTGGATAAATGCTGCTATGAAGTCAGGACAGCAAGTTTTTGTGTGGCCAAGCATTTTCCCTTCTCTTGGGCATCTGCTTAAAATTGCTGGGTCAGGGATCATGAGAAGGTTCAGAGCGTGTGCACGCATGTGTACACACACACACACACACACACACACACACACACACACAGTGGGATGGAGAAGGCAGGCTATTTTCCTACCTAATAGCTTTAGCACTCTTGCTGAAAACAAGTTAACCAGAGATGTATGAATATGTAAGTTTATTTCTGGGACTTTGGCTTTTGTTTAGGGTGTTTGTTTTGTTTTGTTTTTGTTTTTCGAGACAGGGTTTCTCTGTGTAACCCTGGCTGTCCTGGAACTAGCTCTTTTTTTGGTTTTCGAGACAGGGTTTCTCTGTGGCTTTGGAGCCTGTCCTGGAACTAGCTCTTGTAGACCAGGCTGGGCTTGAACTCACAGAGATCCGCCTGCCTCTGCCTCCCGAGTGCTGGGATTAAAGGCGTGCGCCACCACCGCCCGGCCGGAACTAGCTCTTGTAGACCAGGTTGGCCTCGAACTCACAGAGATCTGCCTGCCTCTGCCTTCCGAGTGCTAGGAGTAGAGGCGTGCACCACCACCACCCGACTTGTTTTGTGTTTTTGGGGCAGTGTCAAGGCTGTCCTCAAACTTGTTGTGAAAAGGATGACCTCACAAGTGCTGGGTGCCAGGTATGCACCTCCACTCCAGCCAAAACCTCAGCTCTCATGCGTTGAACTGTCCTGGACCTGTCCGTGGGACCTTCCTCTAGTGCCACACTGTTTGGATTATAGGTGTTCAGTAGTGAGTTTGAAATCAGGAAGTAAGAGTTCTCAAACTTTGTTCTTTCCATGATCCTTTTGACTATTCTGGGTCTTATATAATTCTGCATGAGTTTTAGAACCAGCTCATCAGTGTCTATAAACAGCTGGAATTCTGGTAATTATATGGAATCTGTTAATTTGTAGAGTACTGTCATTTTAACAGGGTCTTCCAGGCAGTAAGTGGGACAGTTTTCTTCTGTTCCCCTCAATAGCCTTTCATTGCTTTGAGTAACTTTGAGAGTTTGGAGAGTACAGGTCTTTTTTTTTTTTTTTGTAGTCATCTAACAACATTTTTTATTGCTTCTCTGTCTATTATAACAAACATCTAGTGTTATAAAATAGTTGTTAGAAAGGACTTTGAGGCAGCTAGCCCTTTGTGACAAATAAGTATTGATCATGCTTCACAGTGATGAGCAGTTTCTAAGTGAACCCAGCCTCATAATTTATAGTAAGTTCCGTGGGAGCTGATCTGTGCTAGGTTATTAATTTGCCTTTCCTTCTGAAAAGCTACTCATCAGGAACAGCAGACCATGGAAGAAAATGGGCATGCAGGAGGCCATCAGCTAACCAGTCGATTACCAAAGATTCTTTTCTTGTAGCTTAGTTTTTTCTGTAGAAAGTGTGTAAATTCAGTTCCTTGGCCCAGAGGCTTTTATCTGTATTGTTGCTTGAGTTTGATGGAAGATCCATTGAGGACTACCTCTGTCAGAAGGCGACAGTGCATCAATTAACCTGCTGTCCATCAGGAAGGAAACTCCCTGGGATAGCTGAGCTTTGACAGCCACTCCGAAGGGAGGGAAGTTGCAGGATCTATTTACTATAATTACCATGAACCCCGGGATTGGTCCAGCAGAGAGTGAGGCATGAAGCCAAAGCAAAAGGCGCTCCCAAAGCAGAAGGGGCCAGAGAGGTGAAGTTGCAGGCAGCAGGGACTGTGTGCTTTTAAACGGCTACAGATCAATGTACACAACCGTTGGATTCTAGGGTAAGTTGTTTTCTGGTACACAAGATGGCTGGATCACCCCTGCGCCACCTCCACCATAAACTAGTGCAGTTACGTATAGAAGTCCTCAAGCAGAGGGACTTTGACCCATGGAGCAGCTGCCACTGCCATCAACTTTTCCAGACTATTCAGGGCCTGCCAGGGGCCAGTGCTCAACTGTCCGAGTTCCCCCATCTCCTGCTTAATAACTCCATTGTGTGTGAGAGAGAGACACATACACATACAGAGAGAGAGACACACACACACAGAGAGAGAGAGAGAGAGAAAGAGAACGCATGTGAGCTCTGGTATGCAAGTGCTTATGTGTGGAGGCCAGAGGACAACCTCTCCTGTAATTCATCAGGCAGCATCCACTGTTTCTTTTTTGGGGAGGGCCATTAGTGATTTGGAACTACAAGAAGTAGGTTGTCAGTGTCCACCTCCCCATTACCCAGTCTGGCATTATAAACACACAGCACACTCTACCACGCTGCGTCTTTATTTTGTTTATTTGTCTTTTTTTTTTCTTTTCTTTTGAGACAGTATCTTTCTAGTCCTGACTGTCCTGGAGCTTGCTATGTTGAGGCTGGCCTCAAACTTACAGATTCATCTGCCTCTGCAGATCCCCTGCCCTCCCCTCCCCTCCCCTTCCCCTTGCTGGGTTAAAGGTGTACACCATACCACCATGCCAGGCTTTAATTTTATTTTTACACATGCTTTCTGTGACTTTTAGCTTGGGTCCTCATGATTGTTTAGTAACCACTGACTGAGCTATCTCTACTTCTTACCTCCTGTTACCTAGTGCGAACTCTTCCTTTTCCACGCTTAACATGGCTGTTAAGCAGTTGGACTAGTTGTCAGACTGAGGACTCTCTGGGTTTGAGTGTTTCCTGTGGTCTTTTAAGTTTCTTCTCTGCCCTTTGATTTACTGTAAAGTGGAAGTAGGTGCAGAGGTCCAGCACGTTCTGGGAAGAATGCTCGGTGACTCATTGTGGGACAGAATGGGAGTGTCATTACTGCCAACCAGGTTCTCTTTCAGAGAGCCAGCCGTCAAGGGGCTTGCCACTTTGCTTTGTTCCACAGGGCGTGGAAAGAAGAAACACAGTAATTGGTTATTGAGTCAACAGCCAGCTACGAACCTGAATAAGTGCTCCAGCATGATATTAAAAAATGAGTAGGCAGACTGGTAAAGGGAACTCAGCCACAGCATCTGTGGGCCGGAAGTGCCCACCAGTTGCCCACAGTAAGACTGGAAACTGGGGAATTGCGTTTTTGCTCTTAGCGCGCAGGAGCTGTCCCCTCTACTGCAGCCACTTGCGGCAGAGTGGAATTGGGCCTGGGCCATCCCACAAAACCAGTGAAAGGCTGAAACTGCCCTGGCCCTGCTGAGGAGCAGTGCAGGATCTTGTGCATGCTAGTCACATTCATTTCTCATGCACAGTTTCTTCCAAGTGGCAGCTGTGTTAATCTAATCTGAGGTTTTAGGAAAATTGCAAGTGTTGTATGAGAACTTCCTGGACATCCTCTATTTAGGTTACTGCTTTTACATTTTGCTAAATCTGTTTTGCAATTTTTTTTTATTTTTATTTTTTGGTTTTCGAGACAGGGTTTCTCTGTGGCTTTGGAGCCTGTCCTGGAACTAGCTCTGTAGACCAGGCTGGCCTCAATCTCACAGAGATCTGCCAGCCTCTGCCTCCTGAGTGCTGGGATTAAAGGTGAGCGCCACCACTGCCTGGCCAGTAATGTCTTTTTCATAGCCATTCCCAGCAGTTTTGGTCTCAGTTGACCTTGACATTATGAGCAGAACAAGCCCACCAGTCCAGGTGGTGTTCCTCAGTTGGCTTTGGCTGATGTTTCGTCATGATTAGATTTGGATTATACTCTTTTTCCAAGTAGGAATACTGGTTCGTCAGGTTTTTCCACTGTGAAGTTATTACTGTGTTTTACTTTGTAGTTAATTTCTAGGGAGATACTTTTGAGATGAAGGTAAATATATTGTTCCTCATTAAATTTTACTTACTAGATTTAGGACTTTCTGTGTTTAGTTAGCAGTTCATTTTAGGAAGTAGGGTTCATGTCATTCATTCATTCATGTATTTAAAGCAGCTCGGACTTTGCCTGTACAGACTGTGATCCATGTCAGCATTGATGATAAAGACTCAGATTGTCCCTTATAGGCAGCAGGCCTCAAAGGGCACTTTGCGCATCGTCCTGTTCTGTTCCGTATTTCTCTCTCTCTTTTTTTTTTTTTTTTTTTGGTTTTTCGAGACAGGGTTTCTCTGTAGCTTTGGAGCCTGTCCTGGAACTAGCTCTTGTAGACCAGGCTGGCCTTGAACTCACAGAGATCTGCCTTCCTCTGCCTCCCGAGTGCTGGGATTAAAGGCGTGCACGACCCCTGCCGGGCTGTATTTCTCTTGTAACTGCCCACCTCCCACCCCAGGCCTTGAACTTTGCAGCCCCTTTCAATGGAGAATGGTGCTTAGAGACTGAAATGCTTCCTGGGGGTGTGCTCCTCCCTCTTCCTTCCCTCCCCTCCCTCTTCCCTCCCTGTGAATTCATCATAATTTCAAGTCACATTAGCATTAGTGACTGTTTTAGAAGACTTGTTGTGGTTTTCTGAAAGTCAGCAATACTCTCTTGTTTTGGCTGGATAGTCACCCCCTACTTTCTTAGAGCAGGTGAACATTTTGAAATTTGAAAAGTTGTGTTTCAAGTAAAAATGTCTGGATTCATTATATCAAAATAATTTTTATTACATAGTGAAAAAAGAATGTAATAAAAATTTGTTAGAACTTAACTAACATAGAATACTGGTTTTGTTATATATAAAATTAGGCTCTTTAAAGAGGTTGTTTTGAGGATTAATTTTCAAAATTTTAAGGTGATGTATATAAAGTTCATTTGTGTTTAAAATTGTCTGCCTGCCTGCCTGCCTGCCTGCCTGCTTTCACGTTGGTGTGTGCAGTGCTTGTGAGGAACAAAAGAGGGCTTCAGATCCCCTGGAGCTGCAGTTTTAGGCAGTGAGCCACCTGATGTGAGTTCTGGGAACTGAACCTGGCTTCTCTGCAATAGCAGTAAGCCCTCTTTGTTGTTCTTGTTGTTTTTTGCTTTGTTTTTTTGTTTTCTTCTGAGACAGGATTTTCTCTGTTTAACAGTCCTGGCTGTCCTGGAACTCACTCTGTAGACTAGACTGGCCTCGAACTCACTGAGATCCGCCTGCCTCTGCTTCCTGAGTGCTGGGATTAAAGGCATGGGCCACCACTGCCCAGCAGAGCAGTAAGCACTCTTAACTGCTGAGTCATCTGCACCCTCCCCCTTCCATTTCCAATATATGATAGTTTTTCTACTATAGATGATTATTATGCTTATAGGCATAACAAGCATAAAATACATGTGTAATGTACTTGGTGATTATGGTAGTTTCAATGTAATTGACCCCCACAATCTCATAGGAAGTGACACTAATAGGAGGTGTGACTTTGTCGAAGTGGGGATGGCCTTGTTGGGAGAAATGTGTCATATGGGGTCAGGGTTTGAGGTTTCTTATGCTTAGGATACTGCCCAGTGTCTCAGTGGTCTTCTGATCAAGATGTCTGCCTGCCTGTATGCCGCCGTGCTCCTTGTCATAATGATAATGGACTGAACCTCTGAAGATGTAAGTGAGCCACCCCAATTAAATGTTTCATTTATAAGAGTTGCTGAGGTCATGGTGTCTCTTCACAGCAATAGAAACCCAAACTAAGACAGTGATGTAGATTTAAGATCTCATAGTCTAAAACTTTATAATCACACTAAAATTTCACATAAACATATACCTCAGTAAGTTTGAGACTAAATAGACCTGTGTGACTAAGTCTCCTCACTTCAGACATAGGACTTGGGGGATGTGATCTGGGTCTGACCTGAAAGACTCCTTGAGGACAGCTTTCATAGTACTTGAAGGTGCTCTGCTGACTTCCAAGGGAAGGAAGCAGCCAGTAGTGCTACCCAGCTGTAATGCCTATGAACCACAACACCATCCAGCATGGCAGGGTGCTACAGTGGAATGTATATCTTGGGGGGAACTAAATGTAGCCAACGCCCTCTGGCTGGTGACATCATGAACCCACCTCTACCTTACTAAACCGCAGATACATGTAGCTCTTACACCTCATCAGAGAATCTTTACATAGGTAGAGACATTACAAAACCCACAACTGGTCAGAATGCAGAGAAAACTTATCAAGGGGTCCATAGCACCATCTGCAACACAATTCTTGCCACTAAGGCTTAAGGATCATCACTAAAGCAGGTGTGGGAAGACTGTAAGAGCCAGAGGACCAGGAACTCTTGAGGTTGTGTCTCCGAAATGACATGGAAGCTTCAACACCATGGCTGCCTAAACAAGACCAAAACAAGTACACCACTAATCAGTAGACATGCTCACATGGAATGGCACATCTCACGGGGGTCACCCTAGGTAAAAGGGGACAGAAAATTAATGACTACTGAGAGGAGAAGTTGTCCTCTCAGGGATGAGCCCCTAATTGGTTATCCAGTACCAGTTGATCAGCCCTGGAATGGTATACACAGAAGTAACATTATATGGACTAAGTGAGTTATATTTATATATTTATGCATATTTATGGCCACGAGTTTGAGAGAGCAGGAGAGGGCAGGGTTACCTAGCATGCAGTCAGCCCCTCATGATTCCATCTTTTGTTGCCTTAGAAGGTTGAAGGTGAATCTCAGTTCTCTTAGCCGTGAGTTGTATAGGCAGACTTTGCTCTGAGCTTCTGAGTGACTAGTTAGAAGGTTGCACCTTCAGTACACATTTGATGGGAACTTTGAATTTGTAGTAGCTTTTTAGGTTTGGGAGTTAATATTGTATACCTGTTGTTTTGTTGTTCATTTTATTAATGAACTATAAAAGGAGCCAAATGTCACTTGTTGGTTCTTTGTCACACCATGTGGTGGTATGTGTATTCTACTGTTGGATGAGAATGAAAACGTGGAGAGCTAGGAATTTAAATTTACAATCATTTGACCATTAATTTAGTCACAGATTAAGGTTTTCTGAGTTTACTGGTGGGATTTACATATTCATTATTCCCATGTACTGCTATGATGCTGGATAGAAGAGAAGAAAACCACTTCAAGTATCCTTTGAGAAGATAGCTATTCTTAAAAACTTGGAAGACTTTCAGAAAAGCTTCCCTGTGGGGTTGGAGGTTTTTGGGGTGTGATGGACAGTAGGTGGGAGGGTGAGATAATCGTGTATACACCCTATGGGAAACAATTAGGCGGCTTCTTCCTGCATGTAACCACCTTTCATAAGGCCTTGGTAGCAGTAGAGGCAATGATTGTCATCTTAGAGCTTGGTGATGGCTTGTACAGTGTTTGATCATCCCCAGAGACAGCAACATTTGCCAATGTAGGCTTTACTCCATTGTGTATGCTTTACCCAGGATTGTTTTGTGCTAAGTGAGTCCTCATCCTGGGATTGTTTATATTCTCCACAGTGCCTACTAGGACACTGGGCACATGCTCTCTTCTTCCTTTACATGTTTCCAGAGAAGTGGTGATGATTAGAGTTCTTTACTCTGTTTTGTGGCTTTGTAAGTATGGAGCTCAAAGTTCATACTTGAGCTGTGTCTATATTACAACACCATTTAGGATTCTATGTAGCGTGCTGTGGGCTTGCAGTGCATTCATAGATCTAGTCTCTTCCTTACTGGGGAGGAAACCGAGACCACATGGCTATTCCAGGTGATGCTGTGGTTCATGTGAGAACTTTGTCAGGAGTGCAGCCTCAGAATGGGCAGCTGCCATTCTGCCAGTCCACTGCCAGCCTGCCTGAGGGCTATTCATTTACCAACCAAGAAGCTGTAGTAAAGTTCCCCAAAGGGAAGACCCTGGCCTGCCTTATGTACACTCAGGATGCACTAGAGCGCAGTCTACTGTCTTCACAGACTGGACTAGTCAGTGTTAGAACACAGGCTTTTCCCTTCCTTCCTTCCTTCCTTCCTTCCTTCCTTCCTTCCTTCCTTCCTTCCTTCCTTCCTTCCATAATTGTTTTTAATTGTATGTGCATTGGTGTTTTGCCTGTATGTATATCTGTGTGAAGGTTGAATCCCCTGGAGCTGGAGTTACAGACAGTTGTAAGCTGCCTTGTGGGTGTTGGGAATTGAATTTAGGTCTTCTGGAATGAGCAACCAGTGCTCTTAACCACTAAGTCATCTTTCCGGCCCCCTGTTTTGTTTGCTTTTTCTCTTTATTTTGTTTATTTTTCCCTGAGACAGGGTCTCAATATTTAGCTATGGCTGACCTGTATCTCATTATGTAGGCCAGATTCATGGAGATCTCCCCACCTCTGCCTCCTGAGTGCTGAGATTAAAGGTGTGCGCCACTACACGCAGCACTTTTGTTTGTTTGTTGAGACAGGGTTTTTTTTGTGTGTGTGGCTTTGGAGCCTGTCCTGGAACTTGCTCTGTAGACCAGGCTGGCCTCAAAGTCACATAGATTGGCCTGCCTCTGCCTGCCAAGTGCTAGGATTAAAGGTGTGCGCCACCACTGCCCGCCTGAGATTTTAATCTTCCTTCCTTCCTTCCTTCCTTCCTTCCTTCCTTCCTTCCTTCCTTCCTTCCTTCCTTCCTTCCTTCCCTTCCTTCCTTCCTTCTTTCTTTCTTTTTGGTTTTTCGAGACAGGGTTTCTCTGTGGCTTTGAAGCCTGTCCTGGAACTAGCTCTGTAGACCAGGCTGGCCTCGAACTCACAGAGATCCGTCTGCCTCTGCCTCCCAAGCGCTGGAATTAAAGGTGTGCACCAACACTGCCTGGCGAGATTTTAATTTCTAAGAATATGATGTTTATCCTAAAGTAAGTTAATTATTTTTATGAAAACATTGCAGTGTATCAGCCTGCTTTCGTGTGATTTTGTAGCTCTCATAAAAGTAGAGGAAGGCTTATTGGCTGTGTGTTTCCCCATGTCAGTGAGGGAAACCATAAAATGGTATCCTTGCTTTGCCAGCAATGTTTAACCTGTTACTACATTCTTATTGTCAGAGTGACAGGCCCCAGGTGTCTCTGCAGTTTCACTATTTTCCTTTGGTGATCTGTCCATATGGGAAGTCCTCATCTTTGTAAGAATTTATCTTGGGTAGTTAAGAGGCATACCTGGCACTTGTGGCCTGCAAATCTTAATATCTATGTATCTTAATTATTTATACCTAATATACTTTAATACCTTAATATTTATAATAACTATATCAGCTTGTGATGCTGGCTCCTCCCTGTCTTTTGTTCTGGACTTTGGTCGTCGGTGGACTGTCCTACATTGTACCATCCGTGTGCTAACAAAGTGTCACAATTTGATATACCTCCCTGTAGAGGTATATATATTTGATATATCTCCCAGGTGGAGAAGTATCCCTTCCTCACTTGATGTTGTGGCCCAGGCCAGACTCTGGCCCATAGCTTTACAGCTCGGTGGTACCCTAGGAAGCCTGGTCTCTATAGCCCTTACATAGTGGACTCATCCTTTCATGGGATCTTTTTTGTAAAACATTCCTAATTTTAATGAAACTTGAGTTTTAGTTGGCTTCATGGTGACAGGAAATGGATTAAAGCTGTGACACAGTACCAACCTTGTTTTAGACATCACGGGTGTTACTGTGTCTGCCAGGACTGTTCCCAATGTCCTTTTTTTCTTCTTCTTTTTTTATATTTATTTAGTATGTATACAATATTCTGTCTGCATGTATGCCTGCAGGCCAGAAGAGGGCACCAGACCTCATTACAGATGGTTGTGAGCCACCATGTGGTTGCTGGGAATTGAACTCAGGACCTTTGGAAGAGCAGGCAATGCTCTTAACCACTGAGCCATCTCTCCAGCCCTTCTTTTTTTTTAAAAAAGATTTATTTATTTATTATGTGTACAGCATTCCTTCCATGTGTGCTTGCATGCCAGAAGGGGGCTCCAGGTCTCATTATAGATGGCTGTGAGCCACCATGTGGTTGCTGGGAATTGAACTCAGGACCTCTGGAAGAGCAGTCAGTGCTCTTAACCACTGAGCCATCTCTCTAGCTCCCCCCCCCAATGTCCTTTCTAAGAACCTGGTTGACCTTTAGGGTCTTGGGCTCATGCCAAGGGGGGCTACTCTTTGTTGGCAGCTTTCTCTCTGTGCCAGTCCAGGAACTTCTGCCCCTTGCAGCTTTGTGATCTCTTGAGCTTGGTGCTTTGTTGCCTCTTACTTTTTATACTTTCTAGCCTGTGTTGGTAATTTTTGACTCTGAACTTCAATTTCTTAGCGTCTTGTTTGTTTGAAGTTCTTTGTGGGTGAATTGAATCTACCTTCCACAAGTGTGTTGGCAGTTTTGCCGTTTGTGGGGTAGGGGAACACTGCTCATTTTGGGCATCGTTGAACTTCATGTCCTGTGTGAGTTTGCAGCTGCTGCTGTTATATTGCACAGACCCACATATTAGAGCCATGGGTTTTCATGAGGGTTAGCTTGTGGTTATGAATTGTTGGAAGGGATTTGTTTCTTCTTCCTGTTATCCCAATGGCAAGCACAAGTCAGGTACATTTCCTTGTTGTCTTCCTGTAGAATTGGATTATGTCTTAGCCAAAAGTAGACTGAAAAGGAAGAGGTGGAGAAATAGGATCAGGGACTGGCGAGTTTGCTCAGCAGTTCAGGGTGCATGCTGTTCTTGCAGAGGACCTGAGGCTACTTCAGCATGTTGGACAGCTCACACACACCTGTAACTCCAGCTCCAGGGGATCTGGCTTCTAAGGACACCTGCACTCACGTGCATAAATACCCAAACTCAGCACACATACACATATTAAAAATAGTAAAAATAAATTATTAAGAAAGTAATAAATATCATCAGATAAGTCCTAGCTCTCAGGAGGCAGGACAAGAACAGAGCAGGGTAGCAGTGCACCATGGCGACATTGGGTGTTGAGCAAAGGGAGAAAGATGTGAATGGGAGGGAGGGAATGCTCTGTCTGTTGGAGTCTGGCTCTGTTTAGTATTTCTGATCCTGGAAGTGTCTCCTGTTGGAGTTCCTTTGCCTGCAGGGTCACTGCTACTTACCCCTTGTGCATCTGGCCGTTACTTCTGGGTCTTCCTCTCGGATAGTGGGTTATAGATACCAGTCCAGTCCTGGGCAGCATTTCACAGATGGTTCCCCCATCCTTTAGTAGTCCCTTTGCACATGCCGGCTGGCCTTGTACTGTGAGAGCCTGCCTTCCATAGAATTTCAGCTCCAGGGTGATTGCCATCAGATTCTGCCCTGTAAGAAGTCAGCAGTTCTCTTTGGTTGCTTAGGAGGAAGGGTTGTGCTAGGAGCATGCTTCTTGACTGGTTTCTGTAAACTGGGATTTAGTTATGTGATTAAAAGCTGTTCATCTTCAAATATCATTCTTTGTTCTTTATTGCTGTGATAGGAGTTTGATCTTTTAAAGGATGTCTCTGCCTATGTGATTGGACATTATAGAAACATTGTAAATCCTGAGATTTGTGGTTTTCATTTTACAGGGCGCCAATGCCTCGGCATTAGAGAAAGAGATTGGTCCAGAACAGTTTCCGGTCAACGAGCACTATTTTGGATTAGTCAATGTAAGTATCAAAGACACCCAGCCTTAGAGAGTCACATGACACTTTGAGACACTGGTTGAGTGTCTGTCCTCATTCGTTAAAGAAAACCCATTCGTTTGTGCCATTAGAATGCCAGGGACACTGTATTTAGAAATTGAAATTTCTCTGTAGTTGAAAGAAGGTAAAGCTGCCTGAGATCTGAAGACTTTCAGGGTAGTTTCAAAATTGTCGGCTTCATTTTCCCAATTCTGGCAAAAAAATTTTCATAGTGAAAATTTGACTTACAACTAGTTGAGTGATTGCTTGATCCCGTGCGAGTCGTAGCCGCATGTGCATGCATCAGTACAGTCGTGCATATGCTCTGTCCGGGGCTGCCGTTGTGCATCCTTCCTTAAAGCCCAGCAAGAACTTTGGAGTTTAACCAAATGTGATTTTTTTACGCAACTGAAATTCAACAAGGTAAAAATAAGATTAAAAAAAAAAAGCCATGCTATTATTTTCCTAGTTCTGTCATGGATATTTCAGTCTTGGTGGTAGGTAAGTGCATAAAAATATATTTGCTAGGAGAAGCGTGAAATCCACCCTGATGCTCTGTAGCCGCACCTGGAATGGCTGGCTGCTCTGTCTCTAGATGTTCATGGGGTTATATTGTCTTCAGGTCTGGTTAATTTTGAGGTGTGACTTCCCCCCTTTTTCAAAGGATATCTGGAACCCGTGGGCCAGTGTAATTTCGAACAGTGTTTATGCTTCTCTTGAAGCTCCGTGGCAGTCAGGTCAGGGTGAACAGGGGGATAGATAAGCTAAGGAGAGCCCGTTGAATTAATTGGGTGGATGGAAATAGAGCTTGTGATATTCATGCCTTATTTTTACAAACCATGCCGCTTCTGAGGGTTATGGTGGCCATGAGTCTTTGGTGCGCAGGAGTCATGGCTCCTCCCTGTGGCTTATACTTTGACACACTTCTATTGCTTTAACCTTTCCTGTTCAGCTCTCCCTGCTCCTGCCTTGTTAGTTTGCCACTTTTTCATTTTTAGAATTATCACACTACTTACTCAAAGGTGTCCCTTAAATATCAAGATTGGCTCAACTCTCTTGAGACGTATGCCCACACTTGGGGTGTACAAACTGTCCTTTCCTAAAGCATGAATTTCTGTCTCTTAATGTATGTGATTAAGTCTTTATTAAAACTCCAGCTTTGCTTAAAAACAGCAAAACAAACCAGAGTTGACCTTGGGGGTGGTGATATAGAGAATGGCATGGTTAACCCAGAGGTCAGTATTTTAAGTCTTTTCTTCTGTCCCAGTAACTTACTTGTCAAATAGGTAGTACTGTAAACAATACTGCATCCTTGGAGCTGTTTATAAACTTTGGAATGGGGTGGGTGTAGCTGGGTGGCAGAGCACTGTGCTGTGTGCTCAAGGCCCTAGATTCTATCTATGCTACCGAATTGCAAGGAGATTGGGGGAGGAGGAAGACACTTCGAGTTTTGTTTAAAGGAGAGGCATGTGTATTCTTTCCATCAGCCTTTAAGTAGCTGTATTTCCAGGCTTAATTGCTTTTACAAAAAAGTATATACTGGAAGAATTGCTACCAGACCTGTCTTATGGAGGGGTCCCTTTTGGACTATGAGTATTAGGGTCACCAACAAGCACTTGTCTGTGGGAGTTAAGCACTTTGCAAATCAATGAGATAACCACAGTTTAATTAGCCTAACATTGTTAATGATCACCTGGTTATAGGCTTTGTTTGTTTTTTTTTTTTTAATCTGTTTTAAAATTTTTCCTAACTAAATTCTTTGAAAACCTTGTTTTGGGCTTTGATTGTGAGGTTGTATAGGTGCATCTGTGGTGTTTGCAGGTGAGGAACTTGCAGGAGAGTGTCTTCTTGGTGAAGGATGCGCTGAGTAGAGCTGACCATAGAGGGCTGTTTCTTCACTGCTTTGTGTTAGCCCTCCTATCTTTGAATGCTTGGCTGTGTAGTTCTCACATCACTCTTCAGTGCACACAAGTAGGTTAGGCTCAAGGACTCCATTGTGAAGATCCTGTGAATCATTATTAGCAAAATTGTGGTTGCTGTGGCTGGAGAGACAGCTATGAAGTTAAGAGCCCTGGCTGCTCTTGCAGAGGAGCTGGGTTTGGTTCCCAGCACTGACATGGTCGCTCACAACCATATATAACTCCAGTCCCAGGAGATTATACTTCCTCTTCTGGCCTCCCTGAGTACTGCATGGTTGTGGTGCCTAGACAGGTGCAGGCAAAGCATCCATACATGTAAAATAAAAATAAATAAAATCCCAAAATGTTTTTAAAGATTATTATTTTCTTCCTAGATCCTTTATCAGGCTCTTTAAACTGAGTTGTTTGGAACAAGGCCTGGTGTGAAGAAGAGAGAATAAAATGGGTTATGGACTTGATTAGGTGAAGGTGTATCCTATCTGTTTTCTTGTGTAGTGTTATCTTTTTTTTTTTTGTAGTTTTTTTGAGACAGGGTTTTTCTGTGTATCCTTGGTTATCCTGGAATTCATTCTGTAGACCAGGCTGGCCTCAAACTCACTTAGATCCGCCTGCCTCTCTGCCTGGGATCGATTTGATTTCATTCTTGTCCTGCCTCTCTCCACCTGGAAGCAACAGCCTACTTGAAGGTTATACTTCAGAGATGCTAGAGATTTTCTGGTCAGAGAAACATGGCCCAGAGACCCTAGCTAGGTTGGTGAGGTGTCCTGTCGTCTGCCCACAGATGCGAACAGGCAGGTGTGATGAGCACTGGACAGGGTGTGGATAAGGGGAGTCGGCTGGCACACGGAAAGAAGCACGGGCCGGTAGAGTAAGAGAGGGAGTAAGCAACCCGTGTCAGCAAGATTCAGTAACAACCTTTGGACCCCTTGGGGGAGTTGAGAGGTTGGGGTCACTTAAACCAGAGCTGGCTGGTTGAAGTAGCTAATTTCCTTAGTGGCCAGGGAGATGACTGAACAGGTGTAATGCTAGCTTGCCATACATGCACACACATAAACAGTATTATACATTTAAAAAGTATTTTTGGGGCTGGAGAGTTTGGCTTTTGACAACCCATGTCAGTTGACTCTCAGCCACCTGTAAGTCCAGTTCCAGAGGATCTGACTTCCTGTTCTAAGCCTTGGTGGGCACCAACATACACATAATAGATATCACACAGACATAACAAATAAAACTTTTTAAGAAGTTTTTAAAAGCTTGTATTTTTTTTTAGAAAAAACTGTCAAGCCAGGAGTGGTGGCACACACCTTCAATCCCAGCGCTTGGGAGGCAGAGGCAGGTGGATCTCTGTGAATTTCAGGACAACCTGGTCTACAGAAAGAGTTCCAGGACAGCCAGAACTGCATAGTGAGACCCTATCTCAACCCTCTCCCCCAAAGGAGGGGGGTTATTAATTATTATGAAGATTGACTATTAACTGATTATTAGGAAAGAATTCTGACTCTTGAGTTTCCCTTAATGGAACTGATTAAAGTTAAATGGAAAAAAGGCATCCAGTGGTTGGACTTAGGACTGGGTGCATGTTACCTGCTGCTGTGTACTCAGAAGATGGCCAGGCTGTCTTGGTCCCAGTGGGAATCTGCGCTAGTTTTATGTCATCTTGACACCAGCTAAAGTCATCTGAGAGGAAGGAGCCTTAGTTAAGGAATTGTTGTAAGATTCGGCTGTAAGCAAGTCTATAGAACATTTTTTAAATTAGTGATTAATGGGGGAGGGCTTAGCCCATTATGGGTGGGGTGTCCCTGGGCTGGTGGTCTTGGGTTCTATAGAAAGCAGGCTGAACAAGCCATGAGGACCAAGCAGCCAGTAACCAGCATTCCTATATGGCCTCTGCATCAGCTTCTGCCTCCAGGTTCCTGCCCTAACTTCCATCAGTGATGAATGAACTATGATATGAAAGCATAAGCCAAATAAAGCCTTTCCTCCCCAAGTTGTTTTTGGTCGTGGTGTTTCATTACAGTAATAGTAACCCTGACTAAGAGCTGTCTCACAGTTTTCTCTATACATGTACATGTTACAGATACCCTCTGGTTTCTCAGCCTGTGCTGTTTGCAGCTTTGAGTTTTACGGGCAGTCTTCACTTTTCTGATGGAAGTTCTGATGGAACTGTGTTTTGCTTTTCTCGTATTTCTGTGGAAGTTGTTAAATTCCTGCTGCATGTCCTTTGATAAGGACGTCCAAATGCTGGGTATTGTCCAAATCATGGACGTTGTATCTTTAGTTGCCAGCACCACTGTGCTGATGGTTAGATTTCTATGGTTGTATAGATTCTGCTTTCCAGATGAAGTGATGCTGGATGATTAATAATGGATCTTAGTGTTGTGTGTTCTGCAGGTGCTCTTTCTCTGGATAGGTGGGCTGTTGAGTGACCACAGCCTAGACTCCAGTAGCCATCCTGGGAAGTCTTCATCCACAGCGCCTTTCTGAAACCAGTGCCAAGCAGGCATGAAGATGGGCAGTCACATGTTCTCAAAGGCCTTCATATCTTTTCTCAGATTTCTTCAAAAAAGATTCTAATTGTGCTGTGTATCTTAGTGGATCTTCAGGTTTCTGTTTACTTAGTCCTTGGAAGACGAGCATGCAAACAGGTTTCCTGTGCCCAGGCTTACGCTTTCTAATTCTGGAACTGCGGCCATTACCCTACACAGATTCTGCATTTGCTTTCAGTTTGACACGGGATGATCCCTCAGAGATGAGAGAGGGAGGATTATGAGACCACCTATTCACCCTGTAAGGTGGTGTTTCCTGGGTGCTCTTTGAAGGGAGGAAGTAGAAGCTGAGTAATACACAGCAGCACATGCCCGTGAGTCCATTGCTGAGAACCAGCTGCAGCCTCTCTGTGGGCCCTCAGCCTTGGTTGTTAGACAGTCTCTTCCACAACCAACATTTCCAGCCAGCTTGATTTTTAGCTTTTGTTCAGCATTTGTGCTTAGTACATAGCACCTGAGAGATCTTGATAGAAAAATCTTACTTTAGCATATTTCTTGGAAGAGTTTTGGTGAAGGTTTTTGCTGTTGGTGGTGGTGGTGGATTTGAGAAAGGGTTTCCCTGTGTAGCCTTGGTTGTCCTGGAACTTGGCTCTGTAGATCAAGCTGGCCTTGAATTCACAGAAATCCTGCTTCTGGCTCCAGAATGCTGGGATTAAAGGTATGTGCCACCACACCCAGCTTGTGAATTATATTTTTAAAAGCATGATGTATGGAATATTTAGTATACAACTAGTGTTAGTAATCATGGGAATTTAGAACAGAAGATTGTGTGGTCCTCTGCCTTACCTAGGTTCTTTCTCCACAGCTGCACTCTCTATTTAATGGTGCCTGCCTCTTTTTCCTCTTGTAGTTTGGGAATACCTGCTACTGCAACTCAGTTCTTCAAGCACTTTATTTTTGTCGTCCGTTTCGGGAAAAAGTCCTAGCATACAAGAGCCAGCCCAGAAAAAAGGAGAACCTTCTCACGTGCCTGGCAGACCTCTTCCACAGCATAGCCACCCAGAAGAAGAAGGTTGGCGTGATCCCGCCCAAGAAATTCATCACACGGTTGCGAAAGGAAAATGGTAATTCTTCTATTTCCCTGTGCTATTGCTCCTGTGTCCTCGGAAGGTAAAGTATAGCATGCTGTAACTCGGGTATTTTTGAACATGGTCGCTTCGTACCTCCCACTGTGTTAAGCTGTTTTGTTAGTCACTGTGCTGGGATAGAGTGCTGTGATGGAAGCAAGCTGGGGAGAAAGGACTTGTTAGGATTTACATGTAGTTCCAGAGGGCAGTGTAGTCCATGCTGTTGGGAAAGCATGGCAGCAGGAGCAGGAGGGGCTGCCCAGCAGAGAGATCCTATTTCAGCCCTACACAGGAAGCAGAGAGGACAGGAAGTGGGGCCAGGTTGTAAAAGTTTACATCTTCCCCAGTGTCTACTTCCTATAGGAAGGCTCCACTTCCTGATGGTTTCATAACCTTCTGTGTAGCATCAGCAGTGGGACCCAAGTATTCAAACACATGAGCCTGTGGGGAGGCAGGGATGTGGAGCTCCTCTATCTTCAGGGGGTGTGGCTCCAGCTCCAGTGATGGATGGGGATGTGATTAGTGTTGGAGTAGGCTAGTCAGGTAAAATCCATGTGCCGTGGAGTGAGAAACCCTTTCTCTTTTGTGCCTTCTTGACACTTCTATCAAGAATGAGGTGGTTTTTTTTTTTTTTTTTTTTTTTTTGCCTTGTGTGGTAGTATGTGCCTGGAATCCCAGCAATCAGAAGGCTGAGACATAGACACAGCTAGTCTGTGGCCAGTCTGTTCCCCACTCCTACCCCCTCCTAAAACAAAGCAAAAGAAAACACACATTTTCCATGGAATGTGATTCTTTGGTTGCACATAGCTTTCCAATGTTAATTCATTTATCTTTTAAAAACATCTTAGAGAGTACATTGATCTTTGGGGAAAGATTCTGTTTGTATAACCTGCACCATTTATTAAGTAAGATTGATTCTATCACTTCTCTTACTTAGGCCATAAAACAAAAATCACAGAAGTTGAGACCATTTGGCTTCAGGATTGATAAATGTTAGTTTAGTCTCATTTCTAAAAATAACTACTGGGAAGTTAGTTCCACCTCTTTCTTATTTGAGATACTTTTTATTTAATTTTACAAGACATTGCCACAAGATGTGCTGCAGTTCACCTGAGGTTACAGAGTTCCTGGGAGGTGCTGAGCTGGTGTGTGGCTTTTGTGATCCATAAGCAAGCTCTGTCTCAAGGTGCTGCTACCTCAGAGGCATAAGTGACAGCTGGAAAACCTGTGGGGTCCAGGCTTCTGTTCACTGTGGATATTTCAATCCGTGTAGAAGTGATTGAATTGTTGTTGAGTTTGATCTATCAAATTGATACTCTCAGAAGTATGATTGAAGAGGTCTTTGAGATTGGTGGTTGAACATACTGATGTGTAATTGAATCTTTAAGGTGGTCAGTTACATTGTTCATTGAGTAAGCTGAAGTGAGCCTAGTAAAAGCCATCCTCTGTCATGAGGGAACTCCCACGCTGAATGGCACAACTGAAGCGTCTTCTTGAAGCTGGTAGGCATTTTGAAGACGTATACATTTTCCTCACAAATACAAACATTTGAGTCCTGGGCGCAGACCACATTTCCCTGTCATGAGAGCTGTTTACTTGTTTAGATTCCAGATGTGCTTGGAGTTTTCTGTTTTTAAGAAACTCAGGCCAGGCGGTGCTGGTGCACACTTTTAATTCCAGCACTTGGGAGGCAGATACAGGTGGATCTCTGTGAGTTTGAAGCCAGCCTGGCCTACAGAGTGAGTTCCAGGACAACAGGACTGTATAGTCAAACCTTGTCTCTAAAAAAAGAAAGGGGAAAAAAAAACCAAAAAACTCTGATCAGTCTTTTGGAATATGGATTAAGCTAATGAGATTTTGGTCCTTGTGTCTGTATTGATGGTCACCTTTGGAAGTGTATCTGCTGGGAAGCTTTTGTACATGGTAATGAACCATGTTTTCTCAGTAACTGTTTTAGAGATGCCTACCATGCTTCTGTGTTTACACAGAGCCCATGTTATTTTCCATGTATGGAGTACTATGCTTTTATTGGCTTTTAAAATTGATTGCCTGTACTTTTTAAGTACATGATGACTTGTTTTTCTTAAATGTTGATTGACACATGCTGGAGACAGGTCAAGCCCAGTGTGCGCACGCACACACACACTCTTTTCCTTCTGCAGTGCTGAGCCTTGGATCCAGAGTTTATGTCAGCCACTCAGCCGTGGCCCAGGTACTGAAGTTAGTGTTTTGAACATCCTGTGCAGTTACATACTTGAAGGCTTTTTTTTATGTTTATTTGCCAAAACCTGAGGCATGTTTGTAGTGTTTTTAAAATAGTTGGACATTTTCTAAAGTTTTTTATATTTAGGCAGAGTAAATTCATAAAGCAGTAGACCCACAAAGTGCTTGTTTCAATGAGATGGATGCAGAATAAATATTTATGATAAATGTGATTTCTTGTAAGTTTCTTTGTTTTTCAACTTCAGAAATAAATTTAGTAGAAAAGAGTTCTCATTACTTGATATTGGTGACATCTGTAAATATGTTTAGACTCCATTAGTGTTTACCTCAAGCTTGTGTTTCTCCTTGAGATTTGCATGTGGGAGCACACAGATCAAAGCGAGTTGACTGCACTATCCATTGCACGTATTCCTTCTGATGGTTTATGGAAATCTTTGGAAAACATGTCACTCATCTCAGTATCGCTGGTAACGCACTGGGTCATCCTGCCTACTTAGCCTCCTCATGCTCTGTTAGAAGCATCTGCATTTTCAGCACGAACTCATCCAGATCTGCTCACACCTACTGCTTTACATTGCTAATTGTTTTGGTATTTGGGGAGAAACATACATTAACTTCTATTCATTAGTAAATCTGGTTTTTTAAATTTTAACTCCTGATACCTACCCAAGCATAAGGGCTCCCCAAATGTAGTGTGACTACTTCAGCTCCACAGTTGACTGTCTTTAATGACAGATTGGACACTAGGTAATTGTTGGCATCGGTTATTATTACATACTGATTTCTTGGTGTTCACTAGTTCTGTGGAGATCCTGGGAATCTAGAAATGAGCCTTTGGGGGTTTGACCATTCACAGGGGAGGACAGGTACCAGTAACTGTTTATGCGATGTGGCTTTGCCGAGAGAACGGAAGGCTGAGTGGCCTTGTGGGTGTGGCTGTAGGTGTGGGGAGACCCTGATCAAGGGCAGTTAGAGACTTGACTTGTCGAAGCCTAGGGTAAATGTGATAGAAGAAGAAAAACAAAACAAACAGAAAACTACACAAGCTACAGATACACTAGAGGATGGCCGGAAAGTTCACTTGGCAAGAGTATATGGTACCATGATGACTGTTAGACACAGGACAGGGCAAGCTATCAGAAGCTATGGTTTTCATTAGGGGAAAATCCCTATGGGTGGGCATGGGCTGGCATGGGCAGCATATGAAAGGCAGGGTGAGGGTTGGGAGGAGTCAGAGGCTGCTACAGTCCTGGAGGAAGATGAGTTCCTCTGGCCGTTGCTACTTCCTGTAGGCTCACCATAATTCCTGTGGAGGAAGTGTAGCACAGGTCTATAGTGATAGCACTGTGTTAGCTGGTGCTTACTGTCAGCTGAACAATTGTGGGCACTGAGGCTTTACCAGTAGTTTCATGAACTTTAGCAATATATGCTACGTATAACATGTTTATGTATGTGTGTATGTAAAATGTATTTCAAGTTGTTATGAGCCATATCTCCTTTTTACATATCCTTATAGCTGATTGAGCACCTACTTTTTGTTCATTGTTCATTCATTCATTTATTCATTCAAAAAATGTTAAGCACATCCAGGATGCTGCGGTCCGGTGTGCTAGCAGTGCAGCTGTGACTGAGCTAAAGGTCTTGGTTCTTAGGGAACCTACATGTGAAGGGCTCTTTCTCAGGTGCTGTGGAGTGATCACAAAATCGTGTGTGCCTATAAAAACATAAATACAGGGATTCAAGCCTGGGTGTGCTTGAAGGAGCAGATGGAAGTTGTTTACAAATGACACCGATTAGAAAGACCGAGGAAGTTTCTCAATATTTACTTCATCCAGTTTGTTCACACCAAGACCACCACAGAATGTTTTATGAAAGCTCTAGCTGCTTCAGTATTCGGAAGAAAACAGCCATTGTAAGCAGTATTGTTCTTTTGAGTTAATGTTGCAGCTCCCTGGGGACTGTAGTAGCTTCTTTTCATACATTATTTAATAATGGAATTGTCTGTCTTTCCCCCTAGACTGTCAGTTCCATGATGGAGGGAACCCATTTGTTTTTCCTCACCATTATACTCCCAGCACATAATCCAGTTCCTGGCACATAGTAGGTGCTTACTAAATACTTGTTGAATGAGCAAATGAATGACTGAACTTGTTTAATTTACTGAAGCAATTTTGAAGTCCATTTTTGTCATTGTAATATTAGTAGAGTGGAATACCACCCATAAGAAAACCAGTGTTTCCACATGAAACACAGGATAGCCCTGCGGCCCTCCCCGCCCGCTTGAGTGCTGTTACTGTGTAATTCTGCGGGCACCTTTAGCACTGGAAGTAGTCGTCTTCCAGGCTTTGCCAGATTCTGGCACACTGCACATAGCATTACTAAAACACATTACAGCAGAAGTCTAGACAGGTCGCTGCGTGTCATTCTTAAAGGTTCAAGATATTTACCGTATTTCAGTGGATCTGAAGTCACTGTTATGTGGATTACCCCTTTCCTCCTCCCCCAAAAGATTTTAATTAAAAACTCATTTGCCTTTTTTACAATAAACAGCAGTTATTTTGAAAGAACATGTATATATGTGAAAGTGGTTTTTAAGGGGGAAAATTACAGTTATAGAGGTGGCATTGATCCAGCATGTGCTGCCCACTGCAGTGAATTAATCATCCCTAGCTTGTAACTAGGTTCCCCGCTATTCTTAGAAAACCTTCCCGACTCCCTTTCCCCTCAGCCCCTCCTCTGTTACTCCTCTCTGTGGGTCTCCTCTGACGCCTAGACTGGCCTTGAACTCTGTAGCTCCCGTTGGCGTCAGACTTGCTGTGCTTCAGCCTCTTGAGTATATGGCCCTCACTGCCCGCCTGTTTCTGACTTTCCCAAGTTCTTTTATCAATTTTCCGGTTCCCAAACTAGTGAGCAAGTGAAAAGTTTCTTGTTTTGTTTTGTCATTTTTTAAAAAAGAAAACCAGTTTCACCCATGGAAGTGACCTATAGACACTGAGGTGTTAGGTTCCTGTGGTCCATGAATCAAGCCATCCTTGGGTTGGGAGAAATTGGAATATAGTGTCAGTAAAAGGTCAGGGGTCTCCGTATAACTAGATCTTGATGCTTTTCCTTTGGTGGTGGATTCTGATATTCAAACAAGAGTAGTAAGTTAGAGATGGCAGCTGCAGGCTGGAAAGCGGCACAGGTAGATGAGATGCAGCTCCTTTAAATGGCAGGGAGGGTGGACAGTGAAGGGAGCTCTGGCATTAGGACGTAGTAATTCAGTAGAGGATAGGGGACCCGGAGAGAGAGGGCGAAGCCATTGGTGCTTTCAGGGACGGAGGATTGATCTGCGCTGGGAGGAAAGGTTAAAGATGATTGACTTTCGTTATCTCAGCTTCACTTTTGAGCTTGCCAGGATGGAGTTGTCCTGAGCTCTATTGGGTTTGTAGCATGAGCGGCTACAAACAGCTGCACTCTCTGTAGGGGCCTTGCTGGGCAGGAGTGGGAAGTGGACCACAGTGCTTTGGATCTCCTGTCCCTGATGGGCAAATTCCAGCTTGCAAGTATAGCTAAGGATCAGGTGGGTGTGAAGTCACTTTGGGCTCAGGCATGTGGCAGCACTGGGACTTGTGCAGTTTTGTTGTTGTTGTTTTGTTTTTTTGAAACACGGTTTCTTTGTGTAACTTTGGCTGTCCTAGAACTCAGGTTTTGTAGACCAGGCTGGCCTTGAACTCAGAGATCCACCTGCCTCTGCCTTCTGAGTGCCCCAGCGCTAAAGGCATGCACCGCCACACCCAGCTAGAAACAACTGGATTGTAGCAGAGCTTTCTGTGTGCACTTAATCATGTCCAAATAGAAAGCTCAGGTTGGGTTTGATGGCGCCATTACACGTCTAGCTTCCTTTCTTACTGAGTATCTCAGGAATGTAGCCATGCTCATTGACGAGGACCTGTTTTCCCATGACCATAGCAAAGCTATACCATGATTTAAATAAGCCACCCATTCTTTTCATAAACATTTAGGATATTTTTAGACTTCTGTGTTATAAATGAGCAGCCATGCCTGGACTTGCTCCACTGTATGGTGTGGATTCGCATGGTTGTTGTGAGAGCTGGACTGCGTTCTGTTACAACCAGAACACGCTGTGCCATTCCACGACCCTGGCATCATTGCTAGAGAATGCCTCTTTCCATTCAAACCAAGTCATGTTTTTATTTTGCTAGAGTGATGGGCAAAGTTGTGATCGTTGTGCTTTAATTTTTGTCTGCCAATTACTTGTTTGGGTTTCGGAATTTTCAGTCTACATCAGGTGTTCATCCTCTTTGCCTGTTTTCTTCTACCTTTGCAAAGGAGACTTAGGAGCTGGTTTTACTTTTATTCTAGGACACTTGGGATATTGGTATGTAGAGGTGCACTCTTCCTTTGCTGTCCCTTTGCTTGTGTTCGCTGATATTATCATCGACAGGAACCCTGATAGCCAGTGCTGTGCTGTGTTCTCAGCTCTCAGAATCTTCATGACAGCCCTATGAGGTGGGTGAAGCGAGGGCGCAGAAGTGAAGGGTGGGCGCCTTCAGCGGTCACGGATTTGGAGGCGGTGCCGTGGTGCTGTCAGGCAGTCTCACTCCAACAGCTGCACTTGCGCTTGCCAAGGGAATGACCCTAATGCATGACCGTGCTCATCTGTAGCTCTTTATTTTTTTTAATTTATTTATTATGTACACAGTGTTATGCCTGCACGTTAGAAGAGGGCGTCAGATCTCATTACAGATGGTTGTGAGCCACCATGTGGTTGGTGGGAATTGAACTCAGGACCTTTGGAAGAGCAGCCAGTGCTCTTAACCTCTAAGCCATCTCTCCAGCCCCATCTGCAGCTCTTTAAAAACATCATTTAGATTGTTTCTTAGGAATTCCCTATGTTTTTCCCCCAAATATGTATTATTGTTTTTCCTTTGTGTGTGTTTGTATGTGTGTGTACTTGTGGGTATGTGTAGTAAGAGGCGCGCGGGCCTGCTTTTGGTCCCGGTGGCCACCCGGCTCCCACCACCCAGTGCCTAGCTAGCTTATACCCGAAATAATTACACAGAAACTGTATTCATTGAAATACTGCCTGGCCCATTAGCTCTAGCCTCTTATTGGCTAACTCTCACATGTTTGTTTAACCCATTTCTAATAATCTGTGTGTCAACACGAGTCATGGCTTACCGGGAAAGATTCAATGTGTGTGACCTGGGAGCTTCATGTTGGGCAGCTCTCTCTAACTCTGTCCCCTTCCCAGTATCCTGTTCTCTTTCCCTGTCTATCTAAGTCCTGCCCTATCAAAAGGCCAAAGCAGTTTCATTATTAACCAATAAAAGCAACCCAGATACAGAAGGACCCTCCTACACCAGTTGTGTGTGTGTGCGTGCATGTGTATGTATGTGTGTTGAGGTGCTAGGAAGCGACCTAGGGTCTCATGACAAGTACTGTACCATTGAACTATATTCTCAGCCTTGTTAGCTTTAAAAGAAATAATTGTGTTCTTTTTGTTCTTTTTTTGGTTTTTCCAAGACAGGGTTTCTCTGTAACTATGGAGCCTGTCTGGAACTCACTCTGTAGACCAGGCTGGCCTTGATCTCACAGTGATCTGCCTGCCTCTATCTCCCGAGTGCTGGGATTAAAGATGTGTGCCACCACTGCCCAATTGTGGTTTTTCTTAATGCTCACTGAGGATGTAAAAATAAAAGTCCCCTAAGTAGAGTTCTTTTCCATTAGTAGGGCCTACTTTGTATATTGCCTGGGGGGAACGTGTTTGATTTGATTGGGGGGGGCGGCGTGCTCTTTTCTTCCTGGCAGGAAGACTTTACCTTCTCCAGTCCTTGTAACATAAGGCCCCCAGGCAATATGCAAAGCAAGGCCTGAGGCTGTTGACTGCAAAGAACTCTCAGGTGCTCAGAGGATCCAAGGAGCAGGTGCCCAGCCCCGCCCTGATGTCAACACTGTCAGTGTTTGTGCCAAATCTGCTTGTGGCTGCAGGGGACATTCATGGAGCTCTCAGAGTGGACTTTAGTGCTCATGTGGCCTAGGTGGATAATTCTTGATGCCACATCCATGTAGTCACTTACCTGCAGGAGTTTTGAAAGCCTCAACCCTCTTCTACTGAATTAGACTCTCATAGCCTGGTAATTCCCTTTAATAAACTGGACTCTCAGCATAGGTTCAGCCTCAGTAGTAAGTGTGTCGCGCTCCTGAGGACAAGCTTGCCTTTGGTGAAGTGTTTGTGGGGGAACAGAGATGATGACTCTCAGCTGCTTCTTGTCTTCCGTTCTTGTGGATCTGTTAGTGCTGCTTTTAAAAAGCCTTCCTTCATCTTTATTTTCCTCTAATTCAGTCATAAGTTTTAGATGTGGAAGTTGTCTATTTTCTTGTAAAGTATAAATAATTAGTGTGTATTTCTAGTTCTGATAAAATGTCAGATGCACTCATTTCTTTTATTTTCAGAGCTGTTTGATAACTACATGCAACAAGATGCCCATGAATTCCTAAATTACCTACTCAATACAATTGCTGATATTCTACAAGAAGAGAGAAAACAGGAAAAGCAAAATGGCCGCGTACGGAACGGCGATGTGGACACTGAGGATAACAACAGCACACCAGACCCGACATGGGTCCATGAGATTTTTCAGGGAACATTAACTAATGAAACCAGGTGTCTTACTTGTGAAACTGTAAGTCCATCAGAATGCTTGGTATGGAAAATGCTGTGATTTGTTACATTCAAGTTTTTCTTTGAGAACAAGGGTGTGGGAGATGAACTTGAAATTGGAAATCTGAGGCGAGAAATGACTGTTCCGGGCACTTGTCAATCTAAAGGCATCCGCCTATACTTTATGTCGCTGTGTTTGGTGGTGGGTGCTGTCAAAATGCAAGGGTGCTCACTGTAGTTCGAATATCTTGATTTTGTTTTAAAGAAACTTTAGGATCATGTTATTGAAACTTTCCATTAAGTAAGATTATAGGGGAGGTACAGGTTATGGGCACATAGTCATGAGTCTTACCCACAGGAACCTGTTCTGAGTCAAGCTTAGTTAGATAATTTCCTCACCGTGGAACATTCCATGGTATACTCACACAAACCTTACACAGTCTAGATGGTCTGTCGGACCCTCCATGTTGAGTCTGAATAGTATCAGAAGACATACTCAACACGAGAGTGCGAGGTGCTGCCACATAACAGTGGTCTTCTCTAGGGAATATTTGCTAAAGAGCACTAAAGGAATGTAAAAGGAAATCAGAACGTCCAGTGGAGTGAACATGGAAAGCTGACAGCTGTTTGACGGTGATGTGCCATCCTTCTGAGTGACTAGCAGCACAGTAAGCTTACTGATGCCATTGTCTCCAGTGCCTGAGTTAATGCATTGCTCACACGATGAGATGGCTACAGTGTTGCTGGGTGATGGGGATTTTTCAGTCCCCTAATAATCTTACAGGGCCACTGTCTTCCTTGTGGGCTGTTAGCTACAGCAGTATGGCACGTGACTGAGTTAATTTATTTCCCCTTTTCTACAGTTAGTTGTACACAGTGTTGTTGGAATAGAATAGTACTGTGTACCCTCAAGGAGAGGCGTACCTTTGGGTGGACAGTTGGTAAAGATCAAGCTTCAGTTGACTGCTAAGAATCAGATCTACATTAGGAAATAAATAAATTCCTTTCTTGAGTAACTCTTAGTGGTGGATCTTCCTGGGTCAGGGAAGAGGTGCTAGGACAGCAGTCTGTTCAGATGCTTTGCACCTAGAGGTGTGAGCCTCTTCATTGCCTGAAGCAGCAGTTCCTTGTAGGACAGTGTTTGATTCTAGGTATTACAGCAGCATTTCCATTGGAATAGTGGATATGGTCAGGGAATTGGACAGATTTTTTATGTTTATTATAATAGACTTTGATCTGTTAGACATCAACATATATGTATGCATAAGTATGTGGTACATATATGTATATACACACATTTCGGTCTTCAGTGAAACAAAATAGTTACTTGTTGAGAAATGTAGTAATAGATGAGTTTCATCCTGGGAGACTTGTGTAGTGCTCTGCCAGCCTTTGAAGCCAGGTTTGAATCGGAAGGGGGAGGATAGTGATAACAGCCATCCTGTTCAGTGTTTGAATGTTTATTCATGTAACTCTTTTTCTACCAATAAGTTCTTCTGTGGCCTGAAGTATGTATTGCAGAGAATTTCCTTAAGCCTAAACCATCAGTATGCATATTCACAGCATAATCATGTTCCTGCCTTTGTCAAAATAATCTAGTGGGGTGAAATCTGGGTTCCCTCTAAAGTGTGTAAATGAACATCGTTTCTTTTGGTATCACACATTAAGAACCAGCTCTGCCAGAGAGAAAGTGAGTAGAGGGTGGTAGACTAAACTGGAAGTCTGACCCTCAAGATGCCTAGCAGGAACAAAGACCGCCCAGTAGTATCTAGACAGTGTTAGAGTAGAGGCAAGGATGGCTTCCACGGGTCCTGTCATGAGTACATATGCAGTGGATCCAGTGGCGGAGCCAGCAGACACAGGAGCCAGTTGGAGCAGGCTGCAGCTTTACCTCTTTTCTCTGAAGGTTACTCTTGGTTGTATTCCTTGCCTTGACTTTTTCCGTTTTTCTCCTTAAATGTGGATGTTTCCTGAGTTTCATTGCATGTTGGTTGTCATTGTGCATCAGGGACATTGTGTTCCATGTTCATTATCACATGTCCCAGTGAGTCCCTCTGGATGTATCTCCTGACTAGAGGATCTATATAATGTAGCTAGGCATGTTCATAAGTGAAATTCTGCCTCACCGGGCAACAGCCTGTGCTTCTCAGAGTGTGTGATACAATGTACCCACACATCACCGCTCTGGGAAGCTGTGAAATTCTCTTCTTCCTGGCCTCAGCCAGTGAGATCCTCAGGGGCCTTTGATGTCTTTCCATTCAGGAGATGTAACAGGTGGTCATTGGTTCGGTGCCTTTTAGGTACTCCCCATCAGGTGTTGTCTGCTGAGCGTAGGGAGGAAGAGTTGCTTAGTCTGTTGGTAGATGTGTTTAAGCTGGCAGCTGAAAACTGTGGTTCTTGGCAATTGAAATAACTCCTATATTTACAGATAAGCAGCAAAGATGAAGATTTTTTAGACCTTTCTGTTGACGTGGAACAAAACACATCAATTACTCACTGCTTAAGGTTTGTGTAGAATTATTTCTTTGGCAATTTAGTATTTACTTTGGCATAGACTATGAAGTGAATTTTTTCAAGCATCCCTAACGTAAGTTCATTTTGTACTTTTCGCAGAGGTTTTAGTAACACAGAGACTCTGTGCAGTGAATATAAATACTACTGTGAAGAGTGCCGGAGCAAGCAGGAAGCACACAAACGGTAATGTCATGTCTTCTGAGTTTAAACAAAAACCAAAGCGTTAGATGGTATTGTTATTGGGGTGCATGTGCATGTGTGTCCATGTGTGTGCAATGGCACCATGCATGGACGTCAAAAGAGTGTGTTTAGGAGTCAGTTCAGGAATTGTCCAGCATCTGGGGACTGAATTTAGGTTTCAGGCTTGCATAGCAAGCATTTTTACCCACTGAACTATTTGCCGTCCTCTTTTGAAATTATTTTAGTGATTCTTTGGCCATAGATATTGGGGGTAGCCTTTTCTATCTGAAATTATCGTAGAAGTGTCCATTGACTGCTCATTCTTAGTTGTGTTTGTGTGCTCTTAGCATGTATGGATGTGTGTGTATGCAGAGGCAGAGGAGGACACTGGACATTGGATTTTCTGCTCCATTGCTCTGATGTGGGATGTCCTTCTGTATATGTTGCTTTGTACCTTAGACCATGCCCTAATAGTCTGTTGGCTAAATAAATTCCCAACAGCTCTCTGCCTTATTTTTCCTCTGGCAAGTTCTGTTACTTAACCTGAGTTCACTGTTATGCGTTTACTGTTTTGTGACTAGCCATCCAGCTAGCAAGCCCAGGTGATACTCCTATCTCTGTGCTCAGTTACCCTTCCCCCCCATGTGTGTTGTAGGGTCTCACTGTGTAGTCCTGGCTGCTTTAAACTTCCTGTGTAGATCATGCTTGTCTGAAACTCAGAGATCTGCCTGTCAATGCCTCCTGAGTGCTGGGATTAAAGGTGTGCACCACCATACCTGGCTTTGGGTTTTATTCTTTTTTAAACATGCGGGTACTGGGAATTCAAACCCAGGTTCTCATGCTTGCATTGCAAGCATTTTTATCTGCTGAGCCGTCTCTCCAGTCCCATATTCTTAGTGTTAGCAAATAAGGCTCAGTGAGAATTGCTAGATGAGCGATGCCCAGTCTGCAACCATATATTACATCTATGATTTATTTCTCCAGGTTTTTGGCTTAGGTGTCTTGGAAAGGAGTCTTGCAAATTACGTGTCTTGTTAAGGGTTACACAACTGTAGTGTGTCCTAGGTGTTTGAATGTTCCTGTGCTGGGTGTTTTCCTAGGACTTCGTACTTGGTCTATAGTCATGCTCACAGCTAAGGTTATCATGGAAAAGATACAGAGCAAAGGGCAAAGCCAGGCAGGCTTCCAAGAGGCCCTGTTCCAGTGACACAGGACACTGAATTTCCCCTGTCTGATAACATCATGGGAAGCTCTTTGCGGGCTCCATGCCCAGGATTCCTATTGTGTGCTTGTCACATAAGCATTCTCTGCTGCCTTGCTCCAGATTCCAGGCTCTCAGAAGGGAAGCAGGTGTTCAGAATAAATGATCCTGGGCAGGCAGTTGGGCACAGGGGTAACTGACATGTGTGGGATTGGAGGTGTTCCTTAGACCCAAATTCCCAAGTGCCTCTCACTGTACTGTTCCTAGAGCCAGGCTTCCTGGGGGTGGGCTGCCCTGCGGGGCTCTGCACACAACACTGCTGTTGCCCCTGCCCCTCAACTCTTGGTTAAGATGGTTTGTAGAATTCTCCATGGAAGCTACATTTTCCTGTTGTAATTTTTAAGTACTTAGTGTAGAGCTATGTAAAGATTGCAAATACTTCATTCTTCATTAACCTGCTGTTTGAAAAGCTTAAGGTACACTCAAACCTCCCTGTTTGAGTGGGTTATAGGCCACCACTGTTATGTTTTCGTGTTCCGGTTATTTGTAGCTCAGCCGGTGGTAAGCGGTTCCTTAGTGGCTCCTTGCCCCATTGCTTCATTACATTCTGAGTTTGACTGAACTTCTTGCACTTACCTGGAAACTAGCCATTTCTGTGAAGGACTGTGTTCCTGTTCAGGGGCTCTGTGGATGTGTGCCTTGTTGTTCAGATGTCACTATTCCTGAGCCCTTCCTGAACTGAGCAGAGGATGTGTGGACATGCAGAAGTCTACGCCTGCACCTGTCCATACGGAAAACTGAATTTGCTGGTGGCTTCCATTGCAGCTGGCAGCATGGGCTTCATTGCTGTGTCTCTTTTTTTAACATTTGTAATTCTCTCTCTGATAGTGAAGATTGTCTCCAGTCTTTTTTTTTTTTTTTTTTTTTTTGTTGGCAGCCCTGTAAGTAACCAGTCTCTTTCCCAGCCTGACCCTTCCATCCTCACGCTGATGCCTTCAGTCTGCAGCGCCTTCCCTCCTCCTGTGCTTACACAAACTGCTTTTTTTTTTGGACCCCATATAATAGTCCAACTGATTGCTCATAAAAAGAAGAAAAATAAGCCAAGATTGGGGCATGGAGCAGTACTAGGGGTCAAAGCCAACATGTAATAACTGAAGAGAATAAATGTGAGCTTTGCTTTTAAAAGAATTGATTACCGAACAAGGATTGAGGCAACCTTGGGAGAAATAGCATTGAAGAAGAAAAAAAATATTAGAATGTTTCACAATTAAAAGTCAAACTCTTTCATCCCAGATTATTTTATCCCCTTCTAGAATATGTCATTGTTAAACCTGGTGATTTTTTAAAATTTATTTATTTTATGTGCATTGGTGTTTTGCCTGCATGTGTCTGTGTAAGGGTGTCAGATCTTGGAGTTACAGACAGTTGTGAGCTGCCATGTGGGTGCTGGGAATTGAACCCGGGTCCTCTGGAAGAGCAGTCAATGGTCTTAAACACTGAGCCATCTCTCCAGCCCTAAACCTGGTGATTTTTATACGGTGCAAACACCCTGAATTAGTCTTTAATACTGTTGTGGGAAATTCCATGGGGAGATAACATTCGTATCCAACTTGGGTCCTGAAGACATACCAAAGAAATTCCACCATCTAACTTGGTGTAGCACTGAGTTTGTTGGGGTGACTACATGGGGCGTGTCTGACAATGTAGGAAAACTTAAGTCTCCAATCCTCCTGCTCAGTATGCAGGCAGCCCCCATGAAGAGTCTTCTCTTTGCCTGTGTAATTACAGTTCTTAGGGGAAGGTACCAGTGGGATTAATGGTTAGAGATTTGATTAGATTTAAGGTTTACTGCTTGTTGGACGCTATATCTGACACTGTCAGTTAGGCCATGGTCTAGAAAAAACCTACCCTTACCACTCTGCTAAATGGGCATAGCACTGTAGACCATTATAATATAACTAGGCCCAGATACATATTTGCCACTCGAAGTAGGAATCAAAACAACACATTTTTGCCGATGAGAAATAGGTTTGTTTATTCCTGTAGTGTGAAAATCTGTGTTTGACATCCACTGAGCTCCTGGAAAGTGTTTTCTGTACCCTGCTGCTTGTGGTAGTGTCTTCCCTGAACAGTGTTATCAAGATGCCTGGAAAAGTGGTAGATGAGACAGATCCAGAGCCTGGTTCATTCACTGATAAAGCGGCGGCTGTGTTGTGTGTTGCCCTGCTTTGTGGTGGAGGAGAATTGAGTCCTGTCTGTTGAATGCCGGCTGCAGCAGTGCCCTTTGCTGAGCATTGCCTCAGTCACAGTGGTTTTGCTGGATCCAGAAAGTTGCAGTGGCTCACGGTGCTACAGACCATCAGTGACAGACTCTTGGACAGTTGACCTTGGGGTGTGCTCTGGAGTTGCCAGTGGCCACACTCCACTTGTCCCCCTGGCCACAGTCAGATGAAGAAGTGGGTCATTGTTGCATAGAAAGAGAGAGGACAGTGTCTGTCCTGCAGCTGTAAGAGGATCAGGCTACTCTCATCTGGTCATTGTCAGCTTCTGATGGCTGCCACGGTGCTCTGCTCCTCACCTCCAAGCCATCCACTCCCCTGCAAACCCTCTTCACCCAGCACTGCACTGTGCACGCCTTAGCAGTTCCTGGGCCAGATGAGCTGCTCATGTTGCCACTTGTCTCTGCTGCCTTATGACCTGTTTTGTACCCAAATAAGAAAACCTCTCACATTTGCCTTTTGTTTAACATCAGTTCTATAGTATAACATAAATGTAAAATAAATAAGTAAACCATTAGCAAAAAAGCATGAAGTGAGAAGTGTGCTTGAAATGTTGTGTGTGGAAGCATATTTATTAAGAATGTATTTCAGTATCAGTCATATTTTAACAGGGCCAAAAATGTAATTCCTTTTGCACCACCTTAATTCTTTTAGTTCACAGTGAGTGTTTTCTGAAATCTTGTCTTCATATTTATTTTTTAGGATGAAAGTTAAGAAACTACCCATGATTCTAGCTCTACACCTGAAAAGATTTAAGTATATGGACCAGCTTCATCGATATACAAAGCTTTCTTACCGGGTAGTTTTTCCTTTAGAACTTCGTCTATTTAACACTTCAGGAGATGCAACCAACCCTGACAGAATGTACGACCTTGTCGCTGTCGTGGTTCACTGCGGAAGGTAATCGTGACTAGGGCATAGTCATGGTAGAACAGAGCATGCTCAGAGTGTTCACAGTGACTGGGCAGGGCTGGGGACGACACTTGACTTTTTTTTTATTAATTTTATGTCAGTGAGTGTTTTTCCTGCATGTCCATTTGTTTACCATGTGTGTGCCTGGTACCCTTGGAGGCCTGAAGACGTTGTCAGATCCACTAGAACTAGAGTTGCCAACAACCGGATGATCTTTACCACGAGCAGTGTCTTCAGCCCCTCCCTGACTTTTCTAGACAGAGTTTTTGCTGCGCAGCCCAGGATGCCCTGAAATTTCATTCCTCCTGCCTCAGCCTCCTAAATCTGGAATTACACTCTATGCTACCACACCTGGCTGGACACTAGCATCCTTCATCTTTTTCAAGATCAGTTTGCTTTAAAATCAGTTTCTGACATAGGTATTTTATCACTCTTCTTTAAAACCTTTATGTATTTTAAATTTATGCCTTCATTTTTATTCTTGTTTACCTATTAGTCTAAGGGCCTTATGTAACAGCCTCTAGAACTTGACAGTCTACTGGCTTCCTTTACTTGTTTGGTTTGGGTCTTGAAATGATGCCTGAAGAGATTCCCTGCATGTGCTTAGGTGTGTTTCGTGTCAGTAGCTGTGAGAAGCATTTAAAGTGGCTTTCGGAATTGCCTTCAGAAGTTCTGATTTTACCTCCATGTACATTTATCATTTCTAACCAGCCAGATCACACCCAGTCCCACTCTAGTCCTCTTCCCTGCACTCTGCATGGATACATATGCTTGGGTCAGGGGACAGTGTTGTGATTTGGGGACTGGACACAGAGCCTTACACATGCCGAGTGTATGCTGTACCCTGAGCTACATGCCCAGATCTTTAAATGTGCATAGCATTCCTCCAGAGTACGGGAGTTAATCCCTAGCACCCATCTCAGGAGGCTCACAAGGGCCTCTAACCAGCTCCAGGGGATCTGAAGCACTCTTCAGGCCTATTGAGGGCATCTGTACTCATGTGTACCAACACACACGTGCACACACATTTTTTTTTTTAACTTTGAAATTTAGGACAAGAAGGTAATATGAATATAACGTTTTTAAAAAGTTAACTTTTCTTCTTTTTTCTTTTGTTTTAGTGGTCCCAATCGAGGCCATTATATTGCAATAGTTAAGAGTCATGATTTTTGGTTGTTGTTTGATGACGACATTGTAGAAGTAAGTAGCTTCTTCGCTTCTTTGGAGTTGTTCATTTTCCCTTCACAACTGCTCACTCTTGTGTGACCAATGGCAGGTGTTAGACAGTTGTTCAGGGCTTTAGATTGCAGCCTGAGCTCTAGTTTTCCCAGTTGTGCAAGCCTGTGCTTGAGTTACTGACCAACCTTACACAGCCCAGAATAACAAAGGAAGACTTCCAGTCCTATTGGGTCGTTGTGTAAAAATGTTTCTTTTTCTTAAAAGGTATTGAGTGCAGAAGTTAACACTTGTATTAGTTAGATTTTGTTGCTATGATAAAACACCAGGACCAAGGCATCTTATAGAAGAAAGGTTTGGTTTTGGTATTGGTTTTTTGAGACAGGGTTTTTTTGTGTAGCCTTGTCTGTCCTAGAACTCACTCTGTAGACCAGGCTGGCCTTGATCTCACAGTGTGCTGCTTGCCCCTGCCTCTTTTGAATGCTGGGATTAAGGGCGTGTGCAGCCACCACCCGGCAAAAGAAAGAGTTTAATTGAACTTATGGTTTCAGATGGTTAGAGTCCATGATGGAGGCAGTAAGAGTTCACATTTTGGTCTGCATGCAGAGAGAGTACACTGGAAATGAGGAGAGTCTTTTAAAATGGCAAAGCCCTGTTGGGCGGTGGTGCCGCATGCCTCAAGAGGCAGAGGCAGGTGGATCTCTTGAGTTCAAGGCCAGCCTGGTCTACAAGAGCTAGAGTTCCAGGACAGGTTCCAAAGCTACAGAGAAACCCTGTCTTAAAAACAAAACAAACAAATAAAATTGTAAAGCCCACCCCCCAGTGATACACCTTCTCCAACAAGGACACACCTCTTAATCCTTCCCAAACTGTTCCACCAACTAGAGACCAAGCATTCAAACATGCGAGTTCATGGGGGCCATTCTCATTCAAGCCACCACACCTGTTATGAGCTTTTCTTTGCGAAGGTGTACATGCTCAGATGTGTGCTTGCAGCCACCAGCCAGGTGCAGTGTGGTGGGTTTTCAGCACCCCAGCAGGCTCCCCATCCTCTTTGGCTCCATCTTTCTGTCCTCCATTCCTTGGCATTTGCTGTTTGGACTTTTGCTGTGGTGATTAATTTTTGCTCTGCTTCACAGTGACTCTAGGTCCGGCTCTTGTCCTTACTCTACTGTGAGATTCATCCCCACAGTGCCCACTGCGCCATGTGGCGCCTGTTCACTGCTTTGTGGTTTTCTGCTGGTGGGTATAGCAGCTGAGACATGGCCTTTTGTAGGTTATGGACTGTTATGAGCAGAAATGCTTAGATCCTCCTTGTCCTGGTCCTTTATTGACAGACACTTTCATTGCTCTTGACTCTATGTTAGGCTAGACTGCTGGAGCGTGCCATTTTTACACGTCCAACATAGTTGGCAATTAATGTGTTTCATATGGTTCGACTGACACTTGGAAGGAGAGGTGCTGGCTCCAGGATAGCTGTTGTGTTCAGCATTGGAGCCATTGCTGAAGCTGTTCCCAGCGTGACTGTAACACTTCTCAGCTTGTAGCTGAACACTGTTTGCCCGTCCTTAGCAACCTTGGATACTGTTGTTTGTTGTAGTTTAAAGCATGGTTGTCATAGCTGGATGTGCTAATGTTTTTTTTTCTGCCTCACAGAAAATAGATGCACAAGCTATCGAAGAATTCTACGGGTTGACGTCTGATATCTCCAAGAACTCAGAGTCTGGGTACATCCTTTTCTATCAGTCTCGAGACTGAAGGGAGCCAAGGTGGAGAGAAGCGTCTGCACGCTTCTCTGGTGGTTTCGGAAAGGATCAAGCTGATGTTCAAGAAGAGAGATGCAGGACGCTCAGGGCAGTAGCACACTTTGCATACAATAAAGCAAAGACTGTGGATTAACATGCCCTTCCGATCACAGTAGTTGAATTTTTTGCTCAGGAATCATGCTGTCAGTACAGTTCCACACAAGGAAGTGAAATCAGAGATACCAGCTCCTCTTGTAAAGCAGCTGCCAGCTGCCGACACACATTTTCTCTGTTAACCGCACCAATGATGATTTGAGTTCCTTGGGAAGGCAGTGGAAGAATTAGAATGTGCTCATTTGCTGGAGCACACCTCACTGTGCGCGCACGGGATGCTTACACTGTGGACGGGAGCAGCTGAGTGGTCTTTTTGGATGTACCTTTTGGAAAGTACCTTTGGGCCCAACACTCGCAGTTGCCTTCCTGACACCCAGAACTAGCAACACGGAGCCCAGTGTCAGGAAGTCAAGGATACTCTGCTTCTCTGGAGAAGCGTGTGATAATGTACAGTGTATGTACACAGAGGGGACAGTGGGTCAGAAGTGGCTTCTTGGTTCCCTCAGGGGAAAGACTGGCTTTGTAATGATCATTTTCCTTATTTATTTTATTAAACTGGTAGAGTCCGAGCATTACACGAGTGCCGGTGATTCTGTCAGCAAATCCTAGCATATTCCCGTGTGTCAGAGGAGGTGGTTCTGTTGTCTGTCTCTGTTTTTAAGGTGAACTGAAGAGTCTAGTAATTACTAAGATAATCATGACATGATCACAGTGAGTGGGTAGATACTGTCAGGAGGGCTCTCCCTGGCTGAATAGTTGCTCTTTGTCATTGTTTGCCTCTTGCTTTTTTAAGTTTTTTTTTTTTTTCAGTGAAGTAGAAATTCCCTGTTGCTAGAATGATAAAGGAAACCCCAGTGTGGTGTCAGCACACTGTCGGCCAGAACCCCAAAACTGCTCGCAGTTGTTAGTCTCTTTAGCCTTGGGAAGGACTGCTGGGCCCATTAGAACCTCAGCAGCCAGGGAGCAGCTAGAGCCCTTTGGAAGACTACACTTTGGTGAGAGAGACCAGTAATCTGGAGGAGATGCCCCTCCCCCTCCTGACCTGCCACATCCGATAGAATGGTGTTCAGGAGCTTGTGACACAGTGCAGGGAGTCTCCATGGACGGCTGAGCATCAGGTGGTATGGCAGGGCTCAGTGTAACTTGCAGAAAGCAGTGGAAGATTATGGTCCAAGTCCCAGCAGCCCAGCACTGGGTGGTCCATCACACTGCACTCTGCATTCCGTGGTGGTGGCCTGGTGATAAGCCCCTAATTTTCTAAAGTTATTTTACTAAAACTGTTGACTGAGAAGCAAACAGCAAAAAGAAATGTTTTTGTGCTGCTATTAACATTTATTTTCTGTACCTTTTAGCTCAGGAAATGACCTCATCTATTCATCCCATAAGCCGATTTATAACAGGGTCACTTAGCTAATCGGGCTTCATAGACAGATGTGCTGGGAGAAAAAGATGACCTTTTGACAAACTCATTTTATAGTTTCTGAAGCCTTACCTGGCTGGGGTTTGTGATCTACCAGCACTGCACATAGAGCACAGCCAGGAGCTGGGGGAGTCAGAGCCGTAAGGGCAGGTACATATCGAGGGCCTCAGACAAACTGTGTGGGAATCCAGAACTGCGTTTTTTGCAGCTTTGTGTTCACAGAAAAGGCGTAAAGTATGGCCGAGTCCTCGAGGCTGCCCCTTGCAGCACTAAAGCTCTGTGCAGTGGGCCTGTATACAGTTTTCTGAATTTAAAACGTACACAGAAAAAAGCCTAGTTCCGCATGGCAGCAAGTTCTAGCAAGGGTGCTGAGCTGGCAGTCAGCCACTCCCCGCTTAGGTCCGCTCTGGACAGTCTGTAGGGGAAGGACTGCTGACTTTCACCTCTACTCTCCTTTTCATTCTTAGTGTGATGGAGCTAAGTAAAACATTTTGATTTTATCAGAAACTCAATAAACTTAAAAAAAAAATCCAGGGGACTGTTGGGGACTGGGAATATCAGGTGTAGTGAGTGGAAAAGGTGACCCGGCCAGCACGTGTTTCCCGGTGATCGCTCTTTGCCTGTGATGATGAGGCCAGGTGCAAGTTGCGCACAAGCCTAGTTGCTGTGTAATTATGTACATGTTTGCTGGGGCAGCTGTCCCAGATTTTGTATATTAGAACAAAAGTTTCTATGAATTATGGTAACTAAAAGTAAATATTCTAAGTTAAGCCCCACTTCTGAGTCATGTGACTTCTGTCATAGGAATTTTACCTTTAGAAGGTCACTTAAGACAGGAGCCACACGGCTTAGGAAGGGGGCAAAGAAATGTGCTGTAGTGGCCTTACGGCCTCAGCCATCTTTCCTTGGTGGCCGTAGGAAGACCTCACTTTCATGTACGCCTGATACTTTCTGTAAAGATTCTTTTCATTAAAAATTCTCTTCGTGAGGGATGTGGCTGGGATCTGGGAGGCAAGGTGCTGGAGTCCTGGCTCTCCAGTGAACTTAACTGTGTGGCCTCGGGCAAGTCACTAACCTCTCTGTGCTTCAGTCTCCCTCCTGTAAATGGGAGTAATACCTACCTCACAGGGTTGTTGTGGGGATTAATTAGAGATAATGTCTGTAAAGCATTTAAGGTTCTTGAAGAAGGCGCTATATAAATACAAAATAATATCTATTAAAGTTGGCTTATTTGTGATTGTTGGTTTTTAAGTATGTATTTTTTCTTTTTGCCCAAAATGTATTTGGATTTAGAAGCATACACTTTAGGACTTGTATTAGTCCTTTTGTGTGAGTTAGAGCTTTTGTTACTCAAAGTTCTTAGAAGCCCACATGTGTATGAACCCGAGGGTTCTGAACACCCATCTGCTGTGTTTTCCGGCACCATGACGACTTACTAAGACTTGTGGTTCCAGGGGCTCAGTTCATGGTCAGTTGTCTCCATGAGTTGGGGCTGTGGCAGACGGACTACCTGGCTGGCAGAGCAGGGGCCACACCTGAAAGCCATATCCAGCCCTCACTCCCCACTGTTGGCCCTGCCTCTGAACAGCCCCACCAAGCCTTCCCCATGGACCTTCAGGGAACTCCAGGTGCCTTTTGAGAGAAATCCCTAGTTTTTACTCAGAATCAGGCTGTAAGAGGGACGTTGCAGAGGTCAGTGTCAGTCCCTCCTGGCAGCACAGACTTTGCTTCTGTAACATCTGCTCATGTGCTCCGGCTCTAGGCCAACACTGCAGCCCTCTTGTAGTGTCTGACCATGGTACAGTGATGCTGTCCTCAGAACAGGTCAGGAAGTTGTCCCCATTAGACTCTTTGGATGAGTTAAGAATAGTAAAAGCGGTTTTTTGTTTGTTTGCTTTTAACCAATAACTAATACTTGTAAGTCATCCTTGAGGAATTGGAAGGCATACACAGTCTTTGTCATTAAAGCACTCAATGAGGAGCCACTTGGTGGCAGTGCACGCTTTTAATCCTCGCACTCGGGAGGCAGAGGCAGGTGGATCTCTGTGAGTCAGAGGCCAGCCTGCTCTGCAGAGTGAGTTCCAGGGCTACACAGAAACCTTGTCTCAAAAAAACAACAAAAGAACTGTCTTAATGTCAAGAAAATAATCCTCTTTGTCTGATCAAACGAGCCATTCCTAAATCTGAGTAATTGTACAATGGTCTTGTTTCAGAAATTCTGAGAGATTTTCCTTCACTGAGCAGAGGTAAAGAACGCCACCCCCAGTAGAGCTAAGCAGATTCTGGGCTTCCTGACTTCAGCATATTTGGGTCTCTGCATCTCGTGTCTGTGAGCCCACTGCCAGTCTAGCGTTGACCTGATGTGAGAGTTATCCACTACTTTCTCACAGCCTGGACAGAGGAAGCTTAGAGAGTGGAACCTGAAAGTTGCCAGTGGGTTGTGCCAGAGTTGAGCTGGGACCACATTGGGAAGTGGGGAGGGCCTGGGCCTGCATTTCTGGCACTGCCTTTCTGCAGTGGAAGGAGCTGACAGTGGGAAATGAAATGTCAAGCCAACACCATTGGAAGCTTTTTCTTTTTGTGTTTTTTTTTTTATTTTATTGATATTTATTGAGCTCTACATTTTTCTCTGCTCCCCTCCCTGCCTCTCCCCCAACTTCAACCCTCCCACAAGGTCCCCATGCTCCCAATTTACTCAGGAGATCTTGTCTTTTTCTACTTTCTACTTCCCATGTAGGTTATATCTATGTAAGTCTATTTTAGTGTCCGCATTGTTGTCTAAGTTCTCTGGTATTGTGGTTTGTAGGCTGGCTTTCTTTGCCTTATGTTTAAAAACCACCTAGAGTAAGTACATGTGATAATTGTCTTTCTGTGTCTGGGTTACCTCACTCAAAATAACATTTTTAGCTCCATCCATTTTCCTGCAAAATTCAAGCTGTTATTTTTTTTCTGCTGTGTAGTACTCCATTGTGTAAATGTACCACATTTTTTTTTTTAACCATTCTTCAATCGAGGGGCATTTAGGTTGTTTCCAGGTTCTGGCTATGACAAATAAAGCTGCTATGAACATAGTTGAGCACGTGTCCTTGTGGCACGATTGAGCATCCTTTGGATATATACCCAAAAGTGATATTGGGTCTTGAGGAAGGTTGTTTCCTAATTTTTTGAGATATTGCCACACTGACATCCAATTCAATGCAGAAGTGTTCCCTTTTCCCCACAACCTCTACAGCATAAGTTGTCATCAGTGTTTTTGATCTTGGCCATTCTTACAGGTGTAAGATGGAATCTCAGAGTTGTTTTGATTTGCATTTCTCTGATGACTAAGGATGTTGAACATTTCCTTAAGTGTCTTTCAGCCATTTTAGATTCCTCTGTTGAGAATTCTCTGTTTAGGTCTGTACTCCATTTTTTATTGGATTATGTGATCTTTTGGTGTCCAATTTCTTGAGTTCTTTGTATATTTTGGAGATCAGACCTCTGTGTGATGTGGGGTTAGTGAAGATCTTTTCCCATTCTGTAGGCTGACGTTTTGTCTTGTTGACTGTGTCCTTTGCTTTACAGAAGCTTTTCAGTTTCAGGAGGTCCCATTTAGTAATTGTTTCTCTCAGGGTCTGTGCTGCTGGGGTTCTATTTAGGAAGTGGGTCCCTGTGCCAATGCGTTCAAGTGTACTTCCCACTTTCTCTTCTATAAGGTTCAGTGTGGCTGGCTTTATGTTGAGGTCTTTGATCCATTTGGATTTGAGTTTTGTACATGGTGATAGATATGGGTCTATTTTCATTCTTCTACATGTTGATATCCAGTTATGCCAGCACCACTTGTTAAATATGCTTTCTTTTTTCCATTTGATATTTTTTGCTGCTTTATCAAAAATCAGGTGTTCAAAGATGTGTGGATTGATATCCGGGTCTTCTATTCAGTTCCATTGGTCCTCCTGTCTGTTCTTATGCCAATACGAGGCTGTTTTCAGTACTGTAGCTCTGTAGTAGAGTTTGAAGTCAGAGATTGTGATGCCTCCAGAAGTTCTTTTATTGCATAGGATTGTTTTGGCTATCCTGGGTTTTTTGCTTTTCCAAATGAAGTTGAGTACCGTTCTTTCAAGGTCTTTGAAGAATTTTGTTGGGATTTTGTTGAATCTGTAGATTGCTTTCGGTAAGGTTGCCATTTTTACTATATTAATTCTGCCTACCCAAGAGTATGGGAGGTCTTTCCATTTTCTGGTGTCTTCTTCAGTTTCTTTCTTCAAAGATTTAAAGTTCTTGTCATACAAGTCCTCCACTTGTTTGGTTAGAGTTACTCCGAGATATTTTATGCTATTTGTGGCTATTGTGAAGGGTGTTGGTTCTCTGATTTCTTCCCCAGCCTTTTTATCATTTGTGTACAGGAGGGCTACTGATTTTTTTGAGTTAATCTTGTATCGTGCTACATTGCTGAAAGTGTTTATGAGTTGAAGTTCCTTGGTAGAACTTTTGGGATCACTTATGTAAACTATCATATCATCAGCAAACAGTGAGAGTTTGACTTCTTTTCCAATTTGTATTCCCTTGATCACCCTTTGGTGTCTTATTGCTCTAGCTAGGACCTCAAGAACTATATTGAATAGATATGGAGAGAGTGGACAACCTTGTCTTGTTCCTGATTTCAGTGGAATCGCTGGGAGTTTCTCCATTTAGTTTGATCTTGACTGTTGGCTTGCTGTATATTGCCTTAATTATGTTGAGGTATGTTCCTTGTATCCCTGCTCTCTTCAAGACCGTTATCATGAAGGGATGTTGTATTTTGTCAAATGCTTTTGCAGCATCTAATGAGATGATCATGTGGTTTTTATTTTTCAGCTTGTTTATATGGTGGATTACGTTGACAGATTTTCGTATGTTGAACCATCCCTGCATCTGTGGGATGAAGTCGACTTGGTCATGGTGGATGATGGTTCTGATGTCTTCTTGGATTCGATTTGCCAGTATTTTATTTAGTATTTTTGCATCAATGTTCATGAGTGAGATTGGTCTGTAATTTCTCTTATCTTTTGTGGTTTGGGTATCAGAGTAATTGTAGCCTCATAAAAAGAGTTTGGCAATGTTCCCTCTGTTTCTATTGTGTGAAATAATATGAGGAGTATTGATATTAGTTCTTCTTTGAAAGTCTTGTAGAATTCTGAGCTGAAACCATCTGGTCCTGGGGTTCTTTTGGTTGGGAGACTTTTGATGACTGTTTCTATTTCTTCAGCAGTTATAGGTCTGTTTAATTTGCTTATCTCGTCTTGATTTAATTTTGGTAAGTGATATTTATCCAGAAAGTTGTCCATTTCCTTTAGGTTTTCCAATTTTGTGGAGTACAGGTTTTCAAAATATGACCTGATGATCCTCTGTATTTCCTCCATGTCTGTTGTTATGTCCTCCTTTTCATTTCTGATTTTGTTAATTTGGATATTCTCTCTCTGCCTTTTGGTTAGTTGGATAAAGGTTTGTCTATTTTGTTGATTTTCTCGAAGAACCAACTCTTTGTCTCATTGATTCTTTGTATTGTTTTCTTTGTTTCTATTTTGTTGATTTCAGCTCTGTTTATTTCCTGCCGTCTATTTTTCTTAGATGAGTTCGCTTCTTTTTTTTTCTAAAGTTTTCAAATGTTCTGTTAATTCACTAGTGTGGGAGTCTTTGTCTTTTTGTGTTTTGAAACAGGGTTTCTCTGTGTAACCTGGCTGTCCTGGAACTCACTCTGTAACCAGACTGGCCTCGGACTCACAGAGATCCACCCGCCTCTGCCTCCTTTCATTAGAAGCTTTCTAAGTGGGATTTGTTTTGTTTTGTTTTTGTTTTTTGAGACAGGGTTTCTCTGTAGCTTTGGATCCTGTCCTGGAACTATCTCTTGTAGACCAGGCTGGCCTCGAACTCACAGAGGCCAGCCACCTTCCTCTGCCTCCCGAGTGCTGGGATTAAAGGCGTGCTTCTTAGAGCCAGCTACAAGGCTGTGTTAGTCTCACGCACCTTCCCGGATGTGGCAGCCCACTAGACGCACACCGAAGGTTGCAGGTAATTGGCCCCATATTTTCTTTTCCCGTGTCCTCATTTACTCATTCTGTTCTTTGCTCTTCACTCTAGATGAGGGTAGGTTGCTGAAGTTTACTATTGGAAAGTTGTCTCTGCTTCTTCCTCTTCCTAAGAAGAGAGGCGCGTGAGTCGAATACACCAGGGCCGAAATTCCAACAAGCTTTCCTATTTGAGCAGGCAGGCTGGTCTCAAAATCAAATCAGTGGCACTGGGCACATCCGCTCCACATTCACAGAACACTTCACTCACAGGATGTTTAGGTTTCGAGGGTTGAAGAAACGTTACAGCCTCTGTGATGAAAGACTTCCATTTAAAACACCTGCAATCCCAGCACTCTAGAAGTGGATGCCAGAGGGTCATGGGTTCAAAGGCTTCATCAGCTATACAGGAAATTTGAGGCCATTCTGAGCCACATGAGACCCTTTCTCCAAAATGAAGGATCAGAAGCATGCCCTGCTATGTGATAGTGTTATTTGTAATACTCCCCGTAAAGTCCTGAAAGCACACCGGGTCACTTGTAAACAGTGTTGAAGAAAAATAAAACCATCTTACTATGTTCCTGAAAACTTACGCTACTCTTGCCGTGCTAGTTCCTTTTCTGTTACTGTGGAGACACCATGACCAAGGCAACTTAAAGAAAATACTGAATTGAGCTTAGGGATTGGTTTCTAGAGGGTTGGTGTCGGTGAGGGTGGAGTAAAGGCATGGTGGTGAAGACAGCACACTGAACTTGAGGAAACTCAAAACCTACCCACCAGTGACGTACCCTCTAATCCTTCCCAAACAGTTTTACCAACTGGGGACCAAGTATCCAAACAGGAGCCTATGGGGACCATTCTCTTTCAAACCACCATAGCCACCAAAAAGAAAGGCCCGTTTTAAATGCAGTATGAACACTGTGGTGTCGATTTGTATGCATGATAGATATTCTATTCTCCATGCTAAACTATTAGAGCTAATTGCATATTACATTCGTTTAACTTGACGTTATGCAGGGTGAGATGGTTTATGACCTGTGCCAAAGTGGATGGGTGGAAAAGCTGCTCGCTCCTGGACTGCAGTCAGGAGATGGCATGGAGTGGCTGTGATGAGACTCGGGGGATGTGACTGGGCTGAAGGACAGGGAGAGGAGTGCCAGGGAGAATTCCTATTTCTCCAGTTTCCCAATGGGGTGATGGGAAAGACAGAATGCAGGGAGAGGACCATGTCTGTGGCTCAAGTTTGGTTACAAGTATTTGCTTCTAATAAACTGACCTTGCCTGGCATTTCCAGCGGCCTGGAGTTAATGACGGCATGTCATTAGCTAGACCCACCGAGCTTGGACTGCACCAGCTAGCCTCTGCCCCACATGACACGAGAGCAAAGCTGTCCTGTTAGGATTTGAGGTGAGGTGGAGTTGAAACGGGCTGGTATGCTCCGTAGAAAGGCGGTTTGGTGTCCTCCCTTGCAGGGTGTGGCAAAGACTACCGATTCTGGTTTGAGTCGAGTTGACAAAACCTAACGAGCACACTATGGCTTTCCGATACTCTTGATAAGCAGTACAGTTGAAAAAAGTTTGCAGTTAAACTGGTTTGAAAACTGGCCTATTTCCTATGGATTCATGGGAGCTGGAGACATGGTTCAGAGGGTAAAAGCACTGGCTGCTTTTCCAGAGGACCCATGTTTAATTACCAGCCCCCACGTGGCAGTTTATAGCTATCTCCAGTTCCAAGGGATCTGGCACCCTCACAAAGACATACATGCAGGCAAAACACCAATGTAAATAAGTAAAATCTTAAAAAACAAAACAACTCCCCCCCCCAAAAAAAACCTGGCCATATTACCTACGGGGTCTTTATAACCCAGCCTTGTCTGTGTGGACATTGTAAGGTTTCAGTAAGGGTATAAAAGCTCTGCCTCCATGTTGGACATATATCACACTTTCCCCGCCTCCCTAATTTTTTCACTAAATATTTATGAGCCTCCTACGAAGACCAAAGCACAGAGTTGATTGTCATGCTCATTGTTGGTGTCCATCCAGAACTCTCTGAAAACAGCAGACTGTCTCGAACTGGGAAAGTCTGTGTCAGCATGGGGCAGCCATCTGTGTCTCTATGAGACCTCTTCATTGACCTGTCCTGTGGATGACCATGTCCCCTGCACTGCTGATCATCAGCCTTGACTACTGAAGGTTATAATTCTTCGGTTTGCAGAAAGACTGTGTTATTCAGGGTTCTCTAGGGGATAGAACTTAAAGAATGAATATATATATTCATTGAACCTGGGTCCTCTGTAGGAGCACTGTTGAGCCCTACTTATTTTTTTATTTATGTGTTTTTAGGGGTTGGGATACCTACAGTGCATGCATACACACACACACACACACACACACATACACACATTCATATGTGTGTGTGTTCTAAGGAATCCTATTTATTAGAATGACATGCAGGCTTTGACCCAGCTTATCTAAACTAACAATGGCTGTCTATCAATAGAAGGTCCTAAGAATCCAGAAGTTGTTTATTCTACAGGGCTGGATGTCTTTGCTGGTCTTTGATATACACTTGAATCCCAAAGAAGTAGGCTCTAATGCCAGTGAAGGAATGGGTGTGCTAGTGAAAGCAAGAACAAGCAGGCAAAGAGAGAGCTTGCTTCTTTCTTCTGTGTCCTTTAAACTGCCAGTAGGTGTGGCCCAGATTAAAGGTAGATCTTCCCACCTCAAAGATTGGATTAGAAGTGAGTTTTCCCACTTCAGATGATTTAATTAAAAACAAAACAACAAAATCCTCCACAGGTGTGTCCAGCCATTTGGGTTCGCTACTTCCAGTTGTCATCAAGTTGACAACCAAGGAGAGCCATCACAGGTATTTAACCTCATAAACTATGTGGGACTCAGAGTACTGGGTAGTGCCGCAATTGGCTAACTCAGCCGAGCTCTTCGGTTTTCCAGCAGTAGTTACAGAATTCAAACAGTTCGGCTGTTGCTGACAAGTCTGTCCGTCTGGAAATAAGATGGAGAAAATCACTTCAGCAGTAAGGGAGTCTGTCCATTGGATAGTTTATGTTCCTCATTTCCATGTCTTGGATGCGAGTCTTGTCAGACGTGGGCATTGCAACGAGTCTTCAAAGTCAAGGTCAGAAAGAGTTTAATAGGGGGAGCTACTATTTTCCCGAGGATTGAAATAAGCAGAGAATGGAATTATTACGTAATCAATTACATCGGCTACTTGATTAAAAACACAAATGCAATTTAGCCCGGAATTATCCTCTGGTTTGCTGTTCTCCAAAATGAGATTACAATAATAAGGGAGCAAAGCCTCCTGAACCCAAGCCGCGACTGTGACACCATGGTTCCCTGGGGGAGTGGACGTCTGACAAGGATTTTGTGTTCGTGAAATATTAGGGGAAAGTGCTGGCAATTCCAAGGCTGAGTCATAGCTCCTATGCCCACTGAAGGTCGTCTGAAGACAATATGGCATGAGCACAATGCTTGGAGTTTTGGAATCAGATGCTGACTTCTCTGTCTAAACAACTGTGGAAAGTTGGCCAAATTACTTAACCTTATCAAGTCTGTTTCAAATAAACCTGAAAGAGACATAACAACGGTAGCTGCTTGGCCAGATCATTTTTAGGTTGTTGAGACACTGTACATAAAAGGTGTGGTGACTAACACCTGTAATCCCAGTGCTTGAGTGACTGAGGCAGGAGCATTGCCTTGAGTATGAGGCCAGGCTGGGCTACAAAGTGAGACTTTGTCTCAGAATGAAACACTGAGACATTCATACGTGCTGAACACACCCTCAGCCTCAGTATATGGATAGCCACTTGGTGTAACACAGGTCAGGAGACAGTTGGGACTCATTCCAGAGTAGGAGGTTGCTTCTGCACCCTGGGAAGGGAAGCACATAGAGCCAGTGGATCCTAATCCCGAACACTTGAGAGAATCTTTGGGGGGCTTTAGAAAAAGCCAGTGTCCCAGCCTTGCTTGCAAACTCTGACTTTAGCTCACCCGCTTTAAGAATGGGTATCCCTGTCTTAAGGCACTGATGATATCCAATGCAGGCGGCAGGGGCTGAAGAGGACTGCACTGGTCCCTCAGCAGATGTTTACTGGCCGATGTCTGGGTGGGCCTTAAAGAGATGTTGCCTTGCCAAGGTCTGGTTACACGTGGATGGTTGTGAGCTCTAATGTGGGTGCTGGGAACTGAACCTGGGTCCTCTGCAAGAGCAGCCAGAGCTCTTAACTACTGAGCTCTGTTTGTTTCTTAATTTTAGTGTATGTGATGCTGGGTGGTGGTGGCGCACACCTTTAATCCCAGCACTCGGGAGGCGGAGGCAGGTGGATCTCTGTGAGTTTGAGGTCAAAAACAAAGTGAGTTCCAGGACAGCTAGGACTGTTACACAGAGAAACCCTACCTCAAAAATAAATAAATAAATAAATAAATAAAATTAAATAAAAGTAAAAATAAAAAATAAAATCACGTGTATGTGTGGGGAGTGTGCACGTGAATGCAGTTCCTGCAGAGGTCAGATCCTCTGGCGCTGGAGTCACAGAGGGACGTGAACACTAGATATGCTAGGGGCAAAGACCTCGGATGGCTGCCATCATGGAATCTCAGTGCCAGAGTGGGGTGCTTTTGAGAGTCACAGATGTGTGGTAAGCTGTCTGTTGGAAGATCAGCTGTAAGCCAGGCTGTTTTGGGTAAAGAGGGATACAGAGTACCTGAGAATATATCAGAATGTTTCAGAAACCTTTGTAATGAAAAGCCAGGTTCTCCACCACTTCCTGTTACAGCCCAGCTGTCATCCTGGTGGGAGAGTGTCCCAACCACCTGTCTTTCTCCAAAAGCACCCTGCAGGGCACCCCAAGAGTCATTGGTCTCGGGACACTTTCTAAAGCCACCCTGGTCCTAAAGGGCAGAGAACGCTGAACAGTTCACACTAACTTCCTGTGGAAAATAGCAAGACTGACTGTGAGGGGTCCTGTCCTGTAAAGATCTGCAAGAGGAGGAAGCAATTCCGTGCTGTGGGGGCCTCTCTCTGTACAGACCGGACCGTTTCTTCCAAGGTCAAGAACGCATTGAATTTGCAGATGTTCTGCTAAAATGTGATCTAAGGGAGCATGCCCAAGCCTAGAGGTCAGATCTTCAGTCTACTCCCATGCTGTGGTGCGGACATTGAAATGGGAAGGTCGAGCTGGATGATGGTGGAACACGCCCCCAACACATACACATAATTTAAGAAACAAAAAGAGCAATGGGCTGCTTTTCCATAAGACCTGGGTTCGGTTCCCAGCACCCACATGGTATCTCACAACCACCTATAAACTCAAGTTCCAGAAGTTTCAGCGCCCTTTTCTGACCTCTGAGAGCACTGCATGCATGTGATGTACTTAGAGACAAATACCTACACACATAAAATAAAAATAAAACTTAGAGGAAGAGAGAGAGAAAGGTCTTTATGGACCTGGATTGGCTCATTGGCTATGCCCCTCTGTGTCTGGTATCTTAGGGATGGGCACAAGATCACGAAAGACACACTACAGATGTGTGGATGGCAGAGGGACCCAGGCTGGACTGTGAAGTGGACAGACTGGGAGCCCTTCAGTGAGATGCCTGCTTGTAGTCAGGGCAGAAAGGAGGAGGATATGGAGTGAGGATTTTCTGCAAGGCTGGGGTGGGGCTGGCACAACCTGCTGTCATGTCGTTCCGTGTGGAATGCCGAGCTCCAAGCATATGTGGGACTGGGACTCACCCCTGTGAGCCCCTTCCTCCTGCTGCCTTATGGCTGCACAGGAGAAGAGTCACGGGCACTTGGGTATTTTGGAGCGATGGCTCCCAGCTCTGTCCAGCTTCACACCCTGCCAGCACGTGTGTCACCGCTTCAGTTCTCCAGCTACGAAAACCAGCCATCTGCCCCACGGACAGCTATTCTGTTATTTATAGTTTAATTCCGTTGCCTTTTGTACCATTTCAGTTTTTTAAATTTTGTTAAGGGTGATATTTTTATGGCCCACGTGCAGTCTATCTGAATGTTTCATGGCAGTTAAAATAAGCATCAGCTGCTGTTCTTCTAGGTACTGCTCCCTGTCAGTTGGGTGCAGTTGGTTGATGCTGTTGTTTAGTTCACGTATATCCCTATTTGCTGTAGAGATTTGTGTTGGTATGGATCTTGTTTTATTGGTACAAATTTAAGGTCAGTTTTGTTATATGTATATTTTTGCTCTTGATTAAGGCATAGTGTTAGTGCAGCTCATGTAAAAATGTAATGTATAATTAAGAAATATAGGTTAATAGGTAATCATCTGTAATAGTTAAGCTTATAGTCATGTTAGTTAGGTTTTCTAGATATATGGAGATATATTTTAGTTAGATAGGTATTCTTCAAATCTTTCAGAGTCCTTCAAAATATCGCATCTAAATGTTTAAGAGCTTAGGACCAGTCTACTTCCAGAGGAAGATGGGCATCAAAAAGGCTCCTTATGGAGTTTGTTAGCCATTTGGGTAAGAAACTGCTCTTGCCCTGACTGCTTGATGATATGCTGTGTGAACTGGACATGCAGGACCCACATAAAAATGACTGCTAAACTTGCCTAAAGGTGAGACTGTCCTTTGGGGTTCCTGATTCATAAAAGAGTCTGTCAGACATTTTACAAAACACACCAAAAAAGTGACTGACAAAATGCCAATATAGGCAAAACTGTCTTTAAAATTTCCTGTTTCATGAAAACGTTTGCTGGATACTATGGGCCTATAGGCTAAAGATGGGTGCTCCAACAATACAGAAAGCTTTGGGTTATTGTCCAGGCAGCAAGCTGTCTCTGTCAATTCTAGAGTTATGGAAGTTGCTTACAATGCACTTCCTGTTTATATATATACCTTAAATTTCTATCAGTAAACCAAGATCCATACCAATGCAAATCTCTATAGCATATCCCCCTTTAAATGTAAAGAAACATTTACAAACAATATTTGGGAATATGGGCATAGTTCTCTCTAAACTGCTTCCTGCTGTTTATTGAGCAAAGTAATTTTTTGAGGGGTGTTCAAGGTGACCTTTCAAGGAGTCTTGGTCCATCAAACCACATTAGTCTGGAAGGATTCCACCATTTCTCATCCTCTGTGGAAACAAGAAGAACCTCTTTTCCAAAGCAACATATCCTTAGACCCAAATTCTGAACTCAAGATACCTCTAAAACTTATGTTGGTTTAGCTTAGCAGCCCATACAATGAAATGTCTCTCTGTACTTAGCTCCTTCACAGTCAAACAATTTAAAGAAAACACAATAATATACATAATCCAGACTCTCTGTGTATCTTTATGTGGCTTCTTTTTACTCCTTTTAATCTATGACTGTCTGTACTTTATCTCTTTAAAGACTTTGTTTTATTTTCTTTTTAAAAACCATTTACTTCCTTTTATAACTCACTATAATCTTTTTCTTCTCTCTCCCAAGCCTACATATATTTATCCAACACTGTGACCCATTTAGAGGTCTTTTCCATCTGGATTTGTCTTTATTGCATATCTGTAATTATTTTCTGACCAGAAGTGCTTCTTCTTTTTTTTTTTTAAATATTTATTTATTCTGTGTGTAGCATTCTGCCTGCAGACCAGAAGAGGGCACCAGATCTCATTACAGATGGTTGTGAGCCATCATGTGGTTGCCAGGAATTGGACTCAGGACCTTTAGAAGAGCAAGCAGTGCTCTTCACCACTGAGCCATCTCTCCAGCCCCCAGAAGTGCTTCTTAAAATGCTAAGCATCCTTACTAAGATTAAGGCTGCTTTTCCTTTTGGCTCTGCCCACTCCAACATGGCAGGACAGAGGTCTGTTTAGCATGAACCATGCTCACAGCCCCAGTTTTCAGATACAGTGGGTCTATGTTGTCATTAAATTTGTTAATGCTCACAAACCCATTTAAATGCTCCGTACACCCATCTCCCAAAAGAGTCAGAGTTCATGCTGGCAGCACAGCCCAGGAAGCCACCATTTCAAAACTGTGTGGCTTTTGTTCTGCTACCACTGAATCAGGAAAACCTCTCTTAAAGGAGGTGTGGCACGCAAAATGCTGGCTACAAAATAGCTGTGCTTTAATCTGTTCTTTTGTGTCTAGAATTACTTTTTAAGCTTTCTCAGGTTTTATGTGGATATAGTTGACCATGTTGGCACGCTAATTTGTAGTAGGAGGCCACTTGTTCATTACCAGCTGCCCAGACTCGAAATAACCACACAGAAACTATATTAATTGAATCACGCTTGTAGTGTGAAGCTGCAAAACAATCCCACACCAGTTAAGAATTAGGGCTGATCACCATCCCAAACAACAGTCCTCTCATCACAAACAGGAAACAGAGAGTCTAGTTGCCTGAAAGAGAGCTGGAAGCAAGAGAGAGATCGCCTGGTTCCTAAAGTATAAGAGACCACGCCCCAGTGGGCTGGTATCTTAAAGGCTCTTGGCTGAAGGAGCAGAAGGAGCTCCCGCAGCAGTAGTGCAAATAATATAGTTTCTGTGAGCAGCCAGGAACAAACAAGTGGCCTCCTACAACACCTATTGAGTTGCTGCTGGTTCTCTTTCCCAGGGAGAAAGATGTTGAACACTCTAGCTATAGTTGTGGATTTGGTTATGCCTCCATTTAAAGATCCTATGCTTGATCAAATGAGCTAGCTGGGCTGTCTTCTACCACCACTTAGCTTTGTCAGTTTTTTCTCCTTGAATTTGAAACTCTGTCTTTTAGCACATATTCATTTCAGATAGTTAATGGCCACATCCTAAAGCTGGTTTAATATTGATAATGAAACATAGCTTTTTCCTACTTGTGTAGTGTGAGTTCATGAGTCAATGGCCATATCATACCCAGAAGACAGCATTGTGCAGCACTCTTCAGGATCTTATGTTCCTTCCCTTAGCTTGGAGAGGGTGACACAGACGTCCCATTTAGCACTGAGAACTCCACGGTCACTCATATTCAGCTCTCTGATCACTTATGAGTCTACAGTAAAAAGAGGTTTCTCTGACCAGTGCTGAGAACGGCACTAATCTATAGGTGTAAGCATCAATATTTGGAGGGCAGTTTGATGGACAGTGTATGCCCATTTAGTGAAACAACAACAGTAGCTTCCCCACTAGGGCCTATGATCTTATCATGGGCTTCTGGACGGGTTTATAGCAACAGGCATAAATGCCCTCCTGCAGTGTGAGCTTCAGATCTGATCAGAGTAGTGAATCACTCCCAGGACAGCCGTGCCGCTATTGCGCCAGTTAGCATGCCTTACCCGGCAGGTTGTAGTGTAGCACGCCTGATCCACAGCTGAATGAGAGGGCTGTCTTTTCTCTCCCAGCTGTCTGAATAACACCTAGCACCTTTGGACACTATGAAATCTTTATGTGGTGGTTTGAATAAGAACGGACCCCATAGCCCCATAGGTGTGGCCTAGTTGGAGTAGGTGTGGCCTTGTTGAAGAAAGTGTGTCACTGGGGTAAGTTTGAGGTTTGAAAGCCCAAGCCAGGCCCTGTCTCTCTCTCTCCATCTGCCTGCCTGCAGATCAGGATGTAAGCTTTCAGGTATTTCTGTGGTGTCATGCATGCCACCATGTTCCCCACCACGATGATGATAATGGACTAAGCGTCTGAAACTAAGCAAGCCCCTCTTAGATGCTTGCTTTTCTAAGAGCTCCCTTGGTCGTGGTGCCTCTTCACAGCAATAGAACAGTGACTAAGACATTATCCAACAGAGAGGAAGCTTCCGAACCAGTCCCAGCTTGATCTCTCAACATTCTACAACCAAAGCATCTGGGATCTTCAGCAATAGGGTCTTACTGCCTAGTTCTGGAAGGCAACCTAGGCTACTACCTGTATTATTCTGGGGACTTCAGACACCCCCAAAATGTAAGTTGTCAGTGAAGTCTACCCCCACTTTTTGAGATGGGATCTTTTTCTGTTGCCCGAACTGGAGTTGTAGGACTCTAGCAGAGTCACTGTATCTGGGGCAGACATAGTTTTCACTGTATCCAGGGTAGACGTTAGAAGGAATAGTTATTTTCTAGAAGTACTTTGACCTTGAAGAATCATTGCGGAAAACAGTAAAGAATCTTCATGAAAAACAGTGATTGTTTTCTGTGATTTGTAGAATTGTTTTTCTGAAGGGGCGCTGCAGCTTTTGAATGACTTTGGTCACAAGACGCCTCTGGCGCACCTGGGCTCTTGGGTTACTGTGTACTGCAACGGTTCAGAGTAAGGGACTAAAGTCATGAGGGCACGTGATACTCTCCCTTAAAGAGACATATAGATTAGGTAGGGCCTTGGTATGAGGAAATGCTTTACCCCAAACAGCTTTGTGTAACAGCCAATAAATACGCCTTTGCACAGCTGCCCAGGGTTTGGTTCATCAGAGGGTGGACCTTCCTGCTGCCACACAGGCCTTAAAATTTCATCTTGTAGTGACTTCTTTCTTTGACCAACCCATGCAACAAAAAACACCCCGACACACTGGCCTTGAACTTCAGGATCCTCCTCAGGATCTTGAGTCCTGAAATGACAAGCAGGAGATGCCATGCCCTTACCGCTCTAAAGGCAGGGAGAGCTGAGAGGATGGAGCCCATAAACGAGGTAGACTCAAAGTCTCATGCACTGCCTGACTTTAGTCAGAGCCCAGACAATTTATACTCTGAGGGTTAAGAAAAAAAAATCCACACGAGTGAGGTTCTCATGAGTTCCAGCTGTGTGCAATCACGAGAACAAGCCACACATGGCAAAAACATGTTTTTCCATACAGACATATAAAGGATAGCTACAGATTTAGTTGGACAACGTCAGCAAGCAATAATGAGTGATCTGAAGTAAACTGTCCTATCCACTACACCTGAGGAATACGAAAACACATTCCAAGAACAATTCCATGCTTTGAAGAAACTGAGGTCACAGGACGTTCCCCCCCCCCCCCGCCCCAGACAGGGTTTCTCTGTAGGGCCGGGGTCTGACCCCTGCTCCTGGGGTTACTTGAGGACAGTTTCTGGTCAGCCAGATAAAACATCTTGTTTGTTCCTGTGCTTCCTCTGCCCCACCTGGTGAGTAGCTAAAGGGCAGTGTTTACTCCATCTTGGGTGTGGCAATTTCCCACCTGCGGGGGGGGGGGGCAAATCCCTTGTGCAGCAGCTAGGTATATAAGGACTTCTCCAAAGTTGAATAAACCGCATTCGGCTGATCTCCTTTCGAATGACCCAGGTCTCTTGTGTGTTCTTTCAATCTCCAGGCCCTTGCCTGGCTCGCGTACGGTACAGTGGCGCGTGAACTGTACCGAGTGGGTAACACAGAATTGGGTGTTACATTTCTCTGTAGCTTTGGAGCCTGTCCTGGAACTAGCTCTTGTAGACCAGGCTGTCCGCGAACTCACAGAGATCTGCCTGCCTCTGCCTCCCGAGTGCTGGGATTAAAGGCGTGCGCCACCAACCACCCGACTACGACTTGTTTTCTTAAAGTGTTCTCACAAGCACTCAGAATTCTCCTCTCACGGCTCCATTCCTGGATCGTGTTCTGACACCATGCTTGACCACTTTTTTTTTTTAAAAAAAAAAATGGGAAACCCACAGACTATTGAGTCACTGTCCCCTTTGTGTAATAAGTTTATTTACTGTGCCGTTGGCTGACACGGTCACCATATGAAAGTTGAACACAGAGCCCGCTTCCTCTTCCAGGACTTCTATGCTTTGGTCTCAAGTGTTTTGGGAAAGAGAGCCTAGGTCTCCTCCTGAGCTTGCATCAAAGCCGCATCTCTGAGATGAGAGAACCTTCATTCTCTTTCCGGTTGTCTCCTGTCATTCTCCTAGCCTCCTTCCCCTTCCTGTCAGGGAGGGACACTTGAAGGGGGACCTCACAGGGAAATGCAGTAAGACTGAGGTCTCTTCTACCCCAGCATTTACTTGGCAGTTAGCAACTTTATCTCTGTTGATACCATCAAGTGACTAAACCTATGGGCAGGCATAAACCAGAGGCCCATTTTCGCCTTTTGCGATGAGATGAACCAGAGAGCCATCCACAGCCACTTGTAAAAATGACAGAGCTATAAGGCATGCCCAGGCCTGAGGCTGGCAGCAGGAGATGGCCTTCCCAGACGCTTGTTAAACAGAGAAGAGCCAAAAGAAAAAAAAAAAAACAGGTTGTGAGAGTTCATAGGCCAATTAAACAGAGCGTTTCTTCTCATCCCTTGTGTGGCTTTCCCAGGGCTGTAGAAGCAGCTGTGACTTCATGGATCCATGCTTCTCCAGATACAAGGTGCGTGAGAAGGTCTGGAGAGCGGTACCCATGCTTGCGACAGCATAGTCTCCCCGGAGTGTGACCGCAAGTGTCGGCGATTCCTTCTTTGTCAGACAAATGGAAACGTGGGCTTCCGTGAATCACACACTTATGCTTTCTGCCTTTTCTTTGCCTGTCCTCCACATTTATCCATGTTGTCAAAAATGACAGGATTTCCTGTTTGTCGAGGGCTGAATGCCTTCCACCATGTGTACATAAAGCCGTGTCTGTCTGTGTGACGGGAGGCTCTTAGGTTAGACTCAGTGTATCCAGCTTCCTCTCTCATTCATGATATAACTTCCGGCTTCTCTCTCCATCAGTGTAACAAAGGTTTTTCTAGTTGATTTGTTCCTGGAATCAACTTTGATTACTTTGTTTTTTCTCAGCCTGAGCAAGCCACGGGGAGCAAGCCAGTAAGCAGTGTTCCTTCATGATGTCCGCTTCAGTTCCTGCCTCCAGGATCCTGCTTGAGCTCTGACCTTGACTTGCCTCAGGATATACTGTAAACTGTAAGATTTTGGAAGAAACCTTTTTCTCCCTGGGTTGTTTCTGGTCATGATGTTTTATCACAGCAGTAGAAACCCTAACAAATACAAAACGTATAGTAACTTTCAAATGGTTGGTTATTGCCCAATCTTCTTCCCATTGCTGATCTTTAGTATAATTCTCTGTGATTGGCAGGAAATGGGTGCAGAGTTCACTCTATCTCCTTTAAGTTCTGACTGTTTTTTTTTTTTTTAAAGATTTATTTATTTGTTAAGTATACAGTGGTCTGCCTGCATATGTCCCTGCAGGCCAGAAGAGGGCACCATATTTTATTACAGATGGTTGTGAGCCACCATGTGATTGCTGGGAATTGAACTCAGGACCTTTGGAAGTGTAGCCAGTGCTCTTAACCTCTGAGCCATCTCTCCAGCCCTTGACTTTTTTTTTTTTCTGGATTAAAATATGGTGTAACCTGGAAAATGTGTGCACTTGACCGTGATTCTATTGTCTTGGGAAGCAGTTGTTTTCAAAGGTCTTTATATCTCTGCTGATATTCTGTCTCTCTGTTCTATCAGTTGCTAAGAAAGGAGAATTGAATTTTCCAATTTATAGCTGGTTTGACTTTCCCCCTTGAGAACATTTTGTCAGTTTTCACTGAGTATTTGGGGCTCTGTTGGTAGGTGTATGGATGTTTTCAATTGCTCCATCTTCCTGATAGTTGACTGCATTCTCTTAGTGAGTATTGCTATTCCTTTTTTTTTTTTTTAACATTGCTATTAAAAAGCTTTTAGTGTGTGTGGCATAGTTTTTTCTCTTACCACATTTGCACTGGTGGGCTCCAGGGTTGCTTATTTTCCTGTGTTAGTTTTACAAGCTGCCTTTTAGGCATTTTTGTTTGCTTGTTCATTTGAGACAGGGTTTCTCTTTGTAGCCCTGGCTGTCCTGGAACTCTGTAGATCAGTCTGGCCTCAGACTCAGAGATCCACCTGCCTCTTCCTCCCCAGTGCTGGGATTAAAGGCATACGCCACCAGGCCCAGTGGGAAGGAATAATCTTAACACCGGTCCAACTTCATTTCCTAATGTTCTTACTTTAGCTGGATGTGGTGGTGGACACCTATACTCCCAACACTTAACATGGACCACTTAGCTAGTGACATTTCAGCCTGGGCTCTATCCTGGGCTACATAGTCAAAGAAAGAAGAAAATCCGTATTCCAACTTTACCCATATCAAAGGGGGGGACACCTACATTTTACCTCAAGACAGCTAAGACTGTTTCTTCCTGAAGTAAATCTATTTAATGGCTGCTGACTTCAGGGACAGCATAGAGGTCCCTGGAGGAAACACCAGAGTCTATCCACACTCAGCACACTTTCAGGAAGTAGTCACTTAGTGATGAAGTGGAGGCTGGGGCATGGACCACAGGCAGACAAGAGGCGTGATGCAAAGGACCGGAAAGCAGAGGTCTGCCGGACAGAGTGAAAGTGGGGGGTAGGTTCTGTGGCCTTGGGAGGAATCTGACCCAGCTCCCATGGTGATGCAGTGTGTGTAAGTTTGTAAGGGGGAGAGAAAGATGTGTGTGTGTGTGTGTGTGTGTGTGTGTGTGTGTGTGTGTGACAGGGTATTGTTAAGTCTCAAACCCTGGAACAAATGGCTGAGGTGCCTATTTAACATAACAAAGAGGACCTGGCCGCCAGCTTCTCCCAGCATCCCTCAGTTCCTACCTGTTACAGGATTTGATTGGTGTATTCACCCACTACCCCCAAACTCTCCAGCCCAGGGGCTGGTCTGCCCTTCCCCAGAGGCTCTTCTCTATATAACCCAGCCATTTTGTACCTCTGCCTTTTTGGTTGCTACACCTTGTTCCCCTCTTTCCCCTCTCTTAGCCTTTCCTCCTCCCCACATGACCCAGCTCAGCTTGGTCACATCCACTCTGGATTCTCCCAGCCGTCTCTGCCTCTGGCTGTGTTCTCCCACACGGCTATAATAAACTTTCTCCTCCACCCTACCAAGGGACAGCCGTGTCCTTTCCTTTTTTATTTCCTTTTCTCATTCAGGTTTCTCTGTGTAGCCCTGGCTGTACTAGAACTCACTTGCAGACTAGGTTGGCCTCAAACTCATCGAGATCCGCCTGCCTCTGCCTCTCAAGTGCTGGGATTAAAGACGTGCGCCCCCACACCCAGCTGAGAAAGACGGCTTCTCTGCATCCCAGCACTTTCCCACCCGGCAAGTTGGCTCTGCGGAAGCCATCCTCATTCTTCTTCCTCGGTACTAAGATGTCAGTCGCTGAACTTGGAGGTCCATCCACAGAGGTCGAAAGCTAGAGCTGAAGGCTGATGGCAGATCTGCGTGTCTTGGAGGGAAGAGGCCGCCATGACACTGGCCTTCGAGTATCGGAAAGGCTGCCTTGGGATCGCCAGAAATGGGTAAGAGTGAGGAACGGACGTGGGCGCCAAGAACCACAATTGTGTGGGTCCTAATTCTTCCATGCTTCCTCCTCCTCTTCTTTTTCTAAATAAATTTTCTTATAAAAACAAGAACCTTGCAAGTAAATAAAACCACCACACCAAAATTAACTCTGCATTGTTACAGAACAAACTCCAAGCACCACTCTGTCTTAACTCATGTCAACACTGGTGGCAGCGTGTACCGGGGATAAACCAGGATTGCTTGAGGCATCATGACATCACATTTTTCCTTTGTCAGTATTTAGGAATAGACACGTGATCCAGTTACGGCCAATGAAATTCAGGGAGGACAAGTCCGGTGCTGTGACAGTTAGCTTTAGCATGAATTTGCCTCGGTCAATGAGTAGAGGGCTATTTGCCAAGATGCCTATGGGCACCGGATAGGATGGGCTGTTTCAGTTAGTGTGAGTCTGAACAGAACAAGGGCCTTCCCCGGAGGAGAGACGAGATGCCTTCCGCCAGATGTTCTCCAGGCTCTGCCACTCGGGTTTTTCTTGGCTTTGGATATGAATTGAAACTTCAACTCTTCTTGGGTTTTGAACTTTCTAGAACCACATCACCCACTTTTCTGGGTCTCCTTCAGATCTTGGGACTTAGGAGCCTCCACAGTTATATGAGCCGATTCCTTGGGACAAGTCTTTCTGTGAGTGTAGGTTCCGTTTCTCCAGGGCACATTCTGAGAAAGCATTCTCTCTGTTGCAAAGAGCGAGCCTGTGAGGAGATGCCTCCGTGGTCCTATTTATGATTCTGTTATTCTCTCGGGCTAGGACTGCCATCTTTGGGTTGTCAGAGCGCCAGCTGAGGCTGAGAGCTGTGCTGAGAATGGCAAAGGAGAGAGCTGGTGTCTTTTAATGACATTGTTGGGTCACTGAACCTGTTAAGGACCAGCTTGGTCCAGGCTCCATGCTCTGGGAGATTAAAAAAAAAAAAAAAAAAAAAAAAACCTTCTTTCTTAATTCTTACTACCAAATGTGTGTTCACATTGAACAGGTACTCTAACAGCTGTGAGAAACAAGAGAGCTAGTAATGGATGTTGCATTTCAAACAAACACGTGCAGCCTGCTTCTGATTTTTCCAGAGCCCTCACTCTCCTTTTCTGTTATCGATTTCTTTTATTGATTGGTTGCCGCACTGGGGACTTCATACACGCTAGGCAAGTGTCCTACCACTAAGCCACACCCATAGCTGCATCTCTTTCTTCCTGAGACAGGGTACCACTCCATAGCCCACTCTAGCCTGAAACTAGGGATTCTGCCTCCGGCTCCCAAAGCCTGGGATGCTGATCATGTGCCACTGAGCCTGGCCAGGGCCCCCGTTGTAACAAGGTCCCCGGTGATCTGTGTCCACACTGGGGTTTGACACATGTAGACTTCTGTGACTTTCAGCTGTGAGTTCTGCTCCTTGGGTTGAGGCATGTAACCTCACTGGGATCCTCAAATGGAAGTTTGCGAGTGTTTTGCTTATGTTTTCTAACCAAGCCCTTTGTTCTGCTTGATTCTTGGACAGTATCATCTCTTAATTCCCCTCCTCCCCCATTTTTCCACGTGGTTCATGTTTCCTTCAAGACTCAACCAAAGCAACAAAGCCACCTGGAAGCTCCTGGCCTCCCTCACAGGCTGAACACAGTGTTCCATGTCATGGTTTTTGTTGTTGTTGTTGCATTTGTGTGTGTGTGTGTGTGTGTATGATGTGGGTCTGTGAATGTGAGTGCTGTTTTGGGGTTACTATTGCTGTGACCATGACCAAAAGAAACTTAGGGAGGAAAGGATTTATTTGGCTTACATGTCCCAGGTCACAGTCCATTGATGGAACCAAGATAGGAACTCAAACTGGGCAGGAACCTAGAGGCAGGAGCTGATGCAGAGGCCATGGAGGAATACTGGCTTGTTCCTCATGTGTAACATGAAGGCCTGTTTGTTGGGGTTTCTGTCCTGCCCAGTTTTCACAACAGTTTAGCCCCCCAAAAAATCACACAGAGAGTCTGCATTAATTATAAACTGATTGGCCCATTAGCTCAGGCTTCTTATTAGCTCTTGTAGCTTATATTAGCCCATTATTCTTATCTATGTTAGCCACATGGCTCGGTACCTTTTTTCAGTGGGGCAGGTCACATCCTGCTTTTTTCTGTAGTCTGGGCAAGACTGGGGAGGAATGGGCTTCCTCCTTTCCAGGATTCTCCTATTCACATTGCCTCACCTTTACTTCCTGTCTGGTTGCCCCACCTATACTTTCTGCCTGGCCAATCAGTGTTTATTTAAAACATGATTGACAGAATACAGACAATTCTCCCGCACCACTCACGGCTTGCTCAGCCTCCACTTTTATAGAACCCAGGACCATCAGTGATTGATGGTACCCACAGTGGATTGGTACATCAATCATTAATTAACAAAATGTTCTGCAGGCTTGGCTACCGCTGGATCTTACGGAGGCATTTTCTCAGTTGAGGCTCTCTCCTATCAGATAACTCTTGTGTCAGGTTGACACGAAACTAGCAAGTGGATAAAGCTGGAGTTACAGGAGGTTGTGAGTCATCAGTGTGGGCGCCAGGGATTGAACCCTGGTTCTCTGCAAGAGTGGGGTCCTAACTGCTGAGCCACCTCTCCAACCTCTTCAAGATTTACTTATTTTTACTTTATGTGTATGAATGTTTTGCTTGCATGTGTGCATATACACTACATGGGTGTGGTGCCCAGAGATGCCAGAAGAAGGTTTTGGATCCCCTGGAACTGGAATTATAGATGGTTGTGAGCTACCATGTGGGGGCTAGGAATTGAACCCCCGTCCTCTAGAAGAACAGCCAGTGCTCTTAACCATTGAGCAATGTCTCCAGCTCAGTGTCATGTGTTAGTCATTTGTTTTCTTATTGGACCCTTCAACCAGAATCTCTGTACCTTGAGGAAAACCCATTCTTCCCTCTTTGTATTTTCTACTCCTGTCTGGTGCATGAAACTTTTTAAGTATTTTTCAAAGACAAAATAGGAACTGTGTGGTTGATCTACTCCTTGCTCCCATGCCCTCCCCAAGGGAACTCCAGGCCTTTTGTGGAGGCACTGCTGTGGCAGGAAGCCTAGAGGGATTAGGGAATTAGGAGGCCTGCTGATGGCAGCTGCCGCTCCCATCTTGCCCTGTGGCTTTATATCCCCAGAGACCTGGGTGAAGAGGCAGCTGAGTGCTCTTCCGCCCCACCCCACTTCCTCAGGAACAAATGTCACAAGCCACCCAACAGCTGAGGAAGAAATGCTTTGGCATAGAGGGCAGCCTGCCAGTTGAGATCCCAGAGCTGCAAGCACTTGCCTCTGCCTCCACCTGTGCAGAAACCCATGCGCAGAGGCCACCCACAGAAGCCCTACTCTGGCCACTGTGGAAAAAAAGCTCAAAGGTAATGAAACGTAACCCGGTGTGGAAGCCATGATGGCACCCACTCAAGGAGGTCAGTGGCCAAAGGATGATTTAGGATGGAGGATTTCTCCCTTGCGAGATGCAATGCGCCCCATTAATATGCTGAGGATTTTAGTGAAACCGGACTGGCTTTAGCTTGGGATGAGTGAAGAGGTCTGGGGAAGCAGTCTGAGGGGGGTGGGTGGGAGAGAGCAGCCCAGGCCTGAGCCAAGGAACCCTGCTTGGCAGACAGAGGTGAGATGTGCTCATTTCCCCGCAGGCCGAGGCCGGGGCCGCTCTCCTCATTAGCAGGGCTTCTGCCTCATTTGCTGTGCGTATGGGTTCTGTGCACTTGGGAAATCAATTCCTGAGTTCAGATGCCCGCTCCAGCTGGTGCCTGCCTGGCCCAAGGGGCAGATGGAGTAATGCCTTGTTCTGATTTCAAGAAAGGATTGGAGAGAGGATTTAGTACAGGAGAGCCACAGTGTCTGTCCCAGAGAGGCCCCAGAGGTACACTCCAGTGGGAGCCCGTGGAAATGGTGACACCACAATTCATTCATCCATTTCTGCAAACGTCTGCTGAGCTACTCAAGTGACGGGGGCTGGGGTCTGTGGGGGGTTGGGGTCTGTGAGTTCATAGCTAGAGTGCAGTCCCTGCCCTCAGATGGCTTCCTGTGCAGGGGGAGACACATCTTTGATCCCATGCGGTCAGTGCTGTGTTCCGTAGAGCATGTCCCTAAGGGGACAGCTAACCTAGACCAAAGGCAAAGACAAGGTGCCAGTGAAGGGACACATGCAGGGGAGAAAGCCAACATTCTTAGTGCCAACAGCGTGCCAGGCACCCACCTCTAGATGGGGACCAGAGGCTCATGTAGGGGCTACCAGAGCCCAACTCTGGGTCACATTATCCCCACTCATGCCAGGGACAAAGGAGGAACCATCAAGGCCGTATTAACTATATTATTTTAGATCCTACACTGGATGCTTTGACACCTGGGGTCCTGCTGCTTGCAGGGCCTGCAGAAGACAAACCACTTATTTGTCCAGGGGCATGGGCGAGCCCTCACACTCTGCCCCTTTCAACCTCAGGGTGTCACATTCAGTAGCCCTAACGTACAAAGTGAACCGACCTCACCACTCAGCACCCCTTCCTCTGCATAGACTGCCCCTTCCCACAGAGACCACAATGAAAGCTTTCTCTGCCTTTGCCTTCCTCCACCTCCTGACCAACCCAGCACTCCCCTGCCTGGCCCCACGTGGTGTGCTGTGGCCCCTTGGGGGGCGGTCTGTTAGTAACAATAGCTTCCCAATATTCTTAGTGCCAACGGCAGCTGTCTCCTGATCCATTAGCCCTGCCACAGCTGATTAATAATACAACCCACACTTAAAATCAGTCAGAGGGAGTAGCTGGGGTCTTGCATGGTCCCCGAGCTAATGGGGCTGAGCATGTAGGGTGAGGCTAGGGAAGATGGGCAGAGGATGGCAAAAGCAGCCTTGCATCTTGGGTTGCCTGATTCAGGGTTTGTCACACACATGGCAGGGTCAGAGATGGGCTCTTGGGGGATGTTCCACTGCAACCAGAACAAAGTCCACCTAGGGTGGGATAGTGGGGTAACACAGAGTGGCAGATGTCACCACAACAAGGAGAGAGTCAGTCTGGGACAGCGGGGTAGCGTGGAGCAGTCTGTCCTGGTCCTGGGCCAGCCCAGACCATCAATTATTTCTCGGACCAGAGGGGAGCTGTGGGAATAAAGACACAACTCACATGACTTTATCGGGAGGGAGTTTTCAGGGATCCCTTATGAAATCCTGAGTTCACGTCCCGAAAAATTACCCACGTTTATTCTCCAAACAGCTTTTATACCAAAAAGTAAACTGAAGGGGAAATTCATTAGCATTCTGTTTCCTAGGTAGCCAGGCGAATGACTGTGGTCAGGTCAGCACCTATCTGTGCCCATTTTGTCACTTCTTCCTATCTATGCCTGCTCTGTCACTTAGACTGAATTAACACCTCCTTCCCAGGTGGACCTCCCAAATTACAAAGAAGGAGCAGAGCGACATTAACATATCCTTACCCTTTGTTTAGGACGGCATAGGTTTGTCTGGAAAGGCTAGGTGACCACCTCCTGTGTGGCAGGTGCAAACTGGCCTGAAAGTCTGGCCTCCATATAATGTAGAGATATGGGCGTGTATACTATGGCCCTACACATGCAGTCGATGTCACTGCAACAAGGAGAAAGTCGGCCTGGGGCAGTGAGGTAGCGTGAAGTGGCAGATGTGAGAGGTCCTGAGGGACAATATTCAGTTTGGTGACAGGTTTGGTGAGATAAAGTGACAACAAGGGAGAAGTTTGGACAGATGTCTTATCCCACCAACTTGTGCTGCCCTACCGGAAAACCTAAGGCTGGACGCCACAGGAAGAATGGAAACATATTTCTCATGGTTTAGGAGAGTGGGAAATCCATGATTAAGTGGCTGCACCTGGCGAGGGCCTTCACTTGGTTTCCCACTGTGGTGGAAAGTGAGTCTGCAAGAGAGAGGAAGGGGTCAGGCGTGCAGCCTCAACCCCTTTTCTAGCCAGCACCCAGCTGTGGATGAGGGGAGAGCCTTTCTGGGCTACAGACCTTCATCCAGACCCACCTCCCAGCAACGCAGCACTGAGTTAAGTTTCAACATAGAAATTTCAAATTCAAAGTATATCAGGGCCAGCCGAGGAGAGGGCTCAGTGGGTAACTGGCTTGCTGTGCAGCATGAGGACCTGGGTTTTGATCCCCAGCATCCACATAAAAATCTGGGCACACATATGTTACTTCAGCACTGATGGCAGTGAAGACAGGCAGCTCCTGGGTCTCACTGGCCAGCCAGTCTAGACAATGGTGAAGTCCACGTTCAGTGAAAGACCCTGTCTCAAACAACAACAACCAAGACAAGCAAACAAACAAGAGGGGTTGGGGCTGGAGAGATGACTCAGCAGTTGAGAGCACCTACTGCCTCTGGGTTCATTTCCCTGCACCCAACTGTCTGTAATATGGCAGCTCACAATTGTTTGACACTCCTGTCCCAGAGGATCTAGCACCTGCTTTTGGCCTCTTAAGGCCCAGGCACACTCAACACACACATAAGCAAAACACATAAAATTATAAATAAATAGGAAGCAATGGAGGAAGACATCTGACTTTAACTTCTGACATGCACGCGTACACTCACAAGCAAGTGCACTGGCACACATACATGCAACCCCCCCCCCACACACACACAGCACGGTAGCAGGCAAATACATTAGTGGTGCCTGTTGTTGAGACAGTTTCTTCTGCATTGTGACCTCAGAACATTCAGCTGGCAGGACTATTGGCCCATCTCGTTTTAAAATTCTGAGCCCAGGGAAACAGATCAAAGTAAGGGATTAGAGTTACAACATCTGAGACTGTTTTCTAAATAATAGTGTTGTATCTATTGGTCTTTCATTACTGGTTATTGCTCAGCACGTCTCACCAAACTAATAAAAGACCTAACTGTAAATGATCGTGCAATAACAGGCACCTAGGATATACGGAAATGCTTCTTCTTGGGGACCTTAAAGATGCTCTTTGTCCACATCCCTTAAAAATGTACCTCATCCTGGGGAGATGCCAATCAATGGGAGCTGAGTGATGGGAACACACGATTCCTTCTGTGCTGTTGTGCAGTCAGGAGACTACAGGTGACAAAAATTGGCTGCACACCTCAAAATACTGATAAATGTTTGAGGAGTTGAATATATACCACCTCACTTTAACACCATGCATCAGAACAACACGGCACCTCACTAAGATGTGTATGTGGAGGCTTTATATTAGTTTAAGAAATGGTCATCACCCATGTCAGAGAACCCTAGGAAGGGTGTAGATGGGGAACAACTATGAGGAGGGATTTGAAATGACTTCCGATTTGACATCTGAGGTGGATTGCAATGCCCTGAAACCATAACACTCAGTTCAGATATGGACCAAAAGTGGCCGAGGCAGAGAAGAAAGCATCCATATACTGACTAATGGCCAGGGAACAGGGACAGACCAAAGCTGGGCCGTGTTCGAGGCACTTGTGGAAGAGCTGTGGAAGAACAGTAGATTTAGGGTGGGGATCCTGAGCGTGGATCTGTAGCCCTTGTCGGTGGTGGACTGCTCCAAACAGACTGAAAGGTGTGTGTGTGATGTGTGTGTGAATGAGTGTAAAAGTGTGAGTGTGCAGTGTGTGTGAATGAATGTGTCTGTGCATATGTGTGTGTTGAAGGGAGAAGATAATGAAACTGGATGTCTTGGTTATGGTTTCGACACCGTGACCCCGGCAACTCTTATAAAGAAAAAGAAAAAACATTTGGTTGGGGTAGTTTACATTTTCAGAGGGTTAGGCCATTATCATGATGGGACATGGTGACGTGCAGGCAGGCATGGTACTGGAGCTGAGAGTACTACAGCTTGATAGGCAACAGGAAGTGATCTGAGACACTGGGTGGCATCTTGAGCATATATGAGACCTCAAAGCTCACCTCCTCAGTCACACCCTTCCTCCAACAAGACCGCACCTACTCCAACAAGGCCACACCCACTCCAACAAGGCCACACCTACTCCAACAAGGCCACACCTACTCCAACTAAGCCACACCTCCTAATAGTGCCACTCCCTTTGGGGCCCATTTTCTTTTAAACCACCACACTGGGAGGTGATAAATAATCTTCATGCCATTTCTTATTTAATGATTGATATGGGAGAGGCTAGCCCACTGTGGGTGGTACCCTTTCCTGGGCTGGTGGTACTGGAGTACATAAGAAAGAGGCTGAGCAAGCCTTAGGGAGCAGGCCAGTCAGCCATGTTCCTCTGCAGTTTCTGCTTCAGTTCCTGCCTTGAGTTTCTGCCCTGACTTCCTCCAGTGATGGACTGTGAATGAATCCTTTACTCCACAAGCAGATTTTGGTCGTGGTGTTTATCACAGCGATAGAGACCAAAGCTAAGACAGTGTATATATGTGATAATGAAATTGTGTTTCGGAGGCAAAAGTAACTCAGTGGAAGCACCTGCTAGATATGATCTGTTTCAGAGAGCCCAAAGACAATGGTTTGAGCCTCATTTGCAACTGGCTTCCCATTTCAAAGACACTAAATGCCTATGAAGGAACTTCAGATGCTTCTGAGGCTGAATGAAATCTGTGGAGAATTTGGGCCATGGCTGTGAAGCTGAACCACTGCTTCGGTGGTGTAGGGAAGATGCCTGGGGAGACCTGCGGCTCAGAATGGAGCTCTGTGCTTTCTGTGATTATGGGTGAGTGGGGAGGCAGTAGCGGGTTTTTGTTGCTGTTGTTGTCAAATACTTAAGCAAACCAAGAAGGATTTCTTTGGTTCAGTTTCAGAGTTGTTAGGCCACCATGGCCGTGTGTGTGTGGTGGAGAGCGAAGAAGCTCTCTTCTCAGGGGACAGGAAGGGACAGGCGAGGTACCTGCTCCATCGGGCTTTCTCCTTTTTCCTCTTTTATGCCATGTAGGCTCGCAGCTGCTGGGAACAGTGTCACCCACATTCAGTGTGCATCTCCCCCCTAGTTCGTTCTCTCTGGACACACCTACCTATCTCACCTCCTAGGTGGGTCTCCATCCTGCTCACGTCTAATCAAGATCAGCTAGAACAGGCGCCCCTTCCAGCCCTCCTCTCGATCTGGACAGACTCCCAAGAGCTGAGCCAAGAGCTGAATTCAGGCTGTAAGAAATCAATCATTGTTGTCCATTTTCCGTTTGAAGATGCACTTAGAGCCGATGACAGAGTCCCAGGCAGCAGGAGGTGCCAGATGCCATCCTTCCCACGGCTTCAGAACTGTAGAAGTTCACGATTGAACCCTCCGAGAGCATCAGAGCCTGTGGAGCTAGAATTACAGGTGGCTGCGAGGCACTACGTGAGGGCTGGGAACTGAATTCGGGTCCTCTGGAAGAGCAGTAAGTGCTCCAACCACTAAATCATCTCTCCAGTTCCACATGTTTGTTATTTAAAATGTGAAAACTCTTTTGGGTGGGGGCTGTGGAAAGAGGACTGGGGAGGGCTTGAACACAGACACATGAGACTAGCAGAGGGAAATGGGGAGACTGTATTTCAGAATTCTTTGTAATTGGGGCTCAGTGAGCAAGAGTGCTTGTTCTATAAGGGTGAAGAGTTGCGTCCAAATCCCCGGCTCCCATGTACTAGTCGGTCATGGCTGCGTGTGCCTGTAACTCCAGCGATCCTGAGTAGAGACACGCAATCCCAGTGCTTGCTGTCCAGTCAGCGTAGCTGAAACAGCAAGCTCAGGGCAACACAGAGAATACCGTGACAAAAGACAGCAGCTGATACCCTGCTCCAGCTGCAAGAACGTGCACACACGCGCACAGGCAACATGGCGTGCACCACACATACACCCATAACCACGTAAAAGAATATAGAGAGTTTTGTAATAGCTCATCCTTGAGCAGAGACCTAAAGTGGCACATCTGAAAAACCTTCATATTTAATGCAGTCAGCACTTGGGCCCAATAGTCTGTCTCCTTTTCTCTAACAGCCAAGGCAATCAGCAACTCTAGCTGGCTCTTGGGCAAGAGTCACACGCTTGAGACATGCCCCTCTTCCCCACACAGACTAATTCTGTAGTCAGCACACTTACTGACCACACTGGAATATTCCCCTAGAACACAGATGAGGTGGTACTGGCTGAGGGATTCAGGCTACACACCATCATGACCCCCACCTGCCTGCTGCAGCCTTAGATGCTTTTCGTTGCCATGGCTTCCTTACAAGATGCACTCCCTTAGTTTTGTGGCTGTGGTCATAAATCTTCTTTTGAGAATCTATAGAACAGGGGAAATTGTAAAATCTGCCATCATGGAGATGTGACAGTTAGAGAGGGCACACACTGCTTCCCTGGGGCCCAACCAGGGGACACATACTTAGCACACTCTGTGAGCGATGCCAGCAAAGACATAAAGGCAACCACAGGCTCCCGCTTCATAGTGTGGAAGGTGCTCGAAAGAAAAGAACAACATCAACAGAATGGTACAGTTTCCCAGGTGTTGGTGTGTGAACTTCAGGGAGTAGCAGTGATATATGTATGCTTGGAATTGGGCAGCTCACAGTTAAAACAGGGGCTCATGGGAGAGGTGGGAATTAGTTGAAATCCTTGTCCTAAATACAATCCTTGGAGCAGGAGACCTAAGAGGGGAGGGGCCCGACTTTGGTGGCCAGGGATATTATGGACAGGTGAATTCAGAACTGCCGGCTTAGCAAAGACCCGGCATCCAAGGAACCTTGAACTTTCAGTATGCAGAAATTTATATTTTCTTTATTTTGGTTTTGGCTTTTCGAGACAGGGTTTCTGTATAACAGTCCTGGTTATCCTGGAATTCGCTCTGTAGACCAGGCTGGCCTTGAACTCACAGAGAGCTACCTGCCTCTGCTTCCCAAGAGCTAGGATTAAAAGCGTGAGTCACCCTGCCTGGCTCAGTTCATATTTTCGCAGACACACATGGGGTGGGGAGCAACATCATTATGCCTTTGGGGTGTTTCTGGCAGCAAAGAGAGTTAATCACATTCTACCCTTTTGGCTTTCTATGTTTAAGTCTCAAAAGCATCCTAGATCAAACTGTTGTTTTTTTTCTAACTTAGCAGATCTTTTCTAATGGGAGCGCAAGAACAAAGAATCTAATTCCCGTGAGTGGTCTTAGATAAAAGGCTAAAGTAACAGTTGAAGTAATTCTTGTAAGACTTTTGGTCCACCAGATTTTCAGGGAGAGCCTTGTCCTTTCACACTAAATTTTGCCTCAGAGAGGATCTTAATTCCTCGGCTAGGCAGGTTGCTCCATGGTCTTACCCTGCCACCTACTGGCTAATTTGGCAGTTACATGCTGTTGTGAGTCAGTTTCAGAATTCACGCATCCTTTGTCTTAGTAAAAAAACACCTTGTCACATCTGGCCCCCCTTCCTGGAGCTTGAGGGCTCGAGGGCAAGGCGTCTTGCGCTCTCCTTCCTTGTCACTGTCACCAGCCTTCCCTGGTAGCCTGACACTGACCCAGGAAGCATCCCTCAGCACCTCGTTGTGTATACCAAGAGCAACTGTTGACTTTCCCACTGATTTCCCGGCCACCATCCAGCTGTGGCGCTCCATCTGTTGGCCACCGCTCTCGGAGAGAGCAGAGTGCTGCAGTGACTTCAGACCTAAACATAGCCACTTCTTTCTGAGCCTACAGCCAACCTGGTTTCTCGCCAAGGATTAAACTCATTCAGGGAAGGCATTTCCAAACAGGCTTCCCAGGATCTACTACAACTGCTAACACGTTTGAGCCTCGTATAAAAAAGACGCCCCCAGCAGGGGCTTTGAGGATGGTGGAAAGGTCATATCTGTGTGCCTGGGGCATGGACAAGATTAAGTGTTGATTTCAATAGAAAAAAAATAGGAGAGAGAGGTCCACACACCCCATTCGTGTGGTGCAGGAAGCAGGAGCAAACAGAAAAATCAGCCAGGCTGCTGGCAATCTTAGCTCTTGACAGGATGAAGCAGAAAGACTGAGTTTTGGGTCAGACTTGGCTACATAGCAAGACCTTGTGTCAAAAAAAAATCACTCATCAATGTAAATACTATACATAGCGAATACACAAAAATTACAAAGATATAATGCTTAAAAAGCCAAGACATAAGGGTACGTGGTCTATGAATCCATTTATTTAAATTTTAAAACCAGATGCCACAAATCAATGGTGCTAGGAGTTTAGACAATACTTCTGGAGGGGTGAAAGGCCAAGGGGCGTAAGTTTGGAAGGGGTGTGGGGCACCAGGGCACAGGAAATGCTTTTGTCAACAATCATCTGGCTGCTGCATACGTGGACATGTGCACGCGTGGAACATTCTGTTAGCATGTTACACGTTACCATTGAGATGACACCAAAATCTTTTTAAAGAAATAAAACCAGTCTCTTTGGTCACCAAATGATACCACCAACTGGCTGTCTGCTGGAAGCATGGGACAAAGCCCAGGGACTCAAACAAACATTGGGCTTGGGTCAGTGGGAGCATCTATCCACACATCTCATTTTAGCCCTATAATTTAAAATTTAATTGCTGGAGAGATGGCTCAGTGGTTGAGAACTTCCAGAGGACCTGGGTTCAATTCCCAGCACCCACATAGCAACTTACAATTGTCTGTAACTCCAGTTCCAGGGCATCCAACACCTTCACACAGACAAATGTGCACATAAAAAAATTAATCACATTTGGTTTTCTCATGATCATAGCTCTTTAAAATGGCAACAATCAGGGCTGAAGAGAGGGCTCAGTGGTTAAAAGCATTGACTGTTTTTGCAGAGGATCTGGGTTTAGTTTCCAGCTCCCATATGGTGAAACTCCAGCACCAGGGGGATCTGATGCCCTCTTCTGGATTCCTCGGGTACTGCATGCATGTGGTGAACATACATGTATACATGCAAAGACTTAAACACATAAAAAAATTAGTTAAAAAACAACAATCTTTACCTCAGTTGGCATGTGGCCCCTTTCCTTGTTGAGGGGGTGGGGAGGTCTTTGCCTCAGTGGCCTTCAGAGTCTTTGAAGGGTTCTCACTGCCCCTTAACTCAGGCTAGTCAGACCCTGTGGTATTCCAAATACCACATTTGTTTTGGAAGAAATGCTGAGCTCTGAGAAAACTACCTCCAGGAATTGCCAGTTCTCAGACATCCACTTTCCAGGAAGTGGAAGGCCTCACATCTGCTCCACGGCTGTGCTGGCTTGAGAGCCTCTCAGGCTAAGCTGGGTAAGGAGGGATGCTGATTAGAAAGCCATTTGTAACTCGTGGTCGGGTAATATAACCATCCCTTCATCAGCGTGCTGGCCACAGTACTCTGCCAGGGCAGGAGTTATGGGTTTTTTATTGGTGCTGCAGGGGTGACATTCAAGCAGCCTTAGCGCTTAGTCATCCTGGTTATCAGTGAACTGTAATGTTTCAAACTGCCGGGGGACGGTCAGAGATAAACTTGGGCCAGCTGCAGACTGAGTGGCGCCTGCCGCTGGCTTCACGTGTGCTGTCGATTCTCTTTCTCTATACATCTCTTTCCTTCCTTCTCCGTCACCCACCCCTCCTCGTTCCTTTTAATAAGTTGTAGGATTGACGCATCATTCTTTTGACCTGGATATATACACGCAAGGTCCAGGCTGAAAAAAAAATCTCAAATCTAAAGGTGAGAGACTCCTATCAATAACTAGTTTTCTCTCTGCTTTTTACTTCTCTGTAGTTGAGGAGATATTGATGGTCGGTCTTTTGACCTAGGTCAAATGTATTTGGGGACAGAATTGGCAAAAATCTAAAAAGGGCAGTCAGTCCAGGGCTGGAAGGGGCATACATCTCTCAAGATCAGAATAGGGAAGGCATTTGAGATCACATGGAGTTCCTAGATACATCACAAGGGCTGCTGGGACAGAAGTTAGACTCTGACCTCAGAGTGGAAGGCAAGGATCACATCCAAACAAAATGAGCCTTGGAATCATTTAGGCGTCCCATGAGGCGCACTGCAGTGGCTCTGGGGTAAGAGCTCTGTGGAATGTTTCTCTGTACATGTCAGTTTGACCTCTATGGAAGGGCTTCTGGATGCTTCCAGGAGAAAGTCGCAGTGCAGCAGGTGTGGATGCTGAACACCTTTAACCACAGAACTTGGGAGGCCGAGGCAGGAGGATCTCTTTGGGTTTGAGGGCATCCTGTTCCACACAGTGAGCTCCAGGCCAGCCATGGCTACCTAGTGAGATTTCCAGAGTCCTCCCGTTGGCCTGCAGAGGTCCCTTACTTTGTCTACTAGTCATCTTCTCTCTCACACACCTAGCAGTGCGTGCATGTGGTTGTAGGAGTAAGGAAAAGTCCCCTCTGTGCAGTAAAAAGCGCCTATGAGGCGGCTGCAAAGGGGGAGACACTGACTCCCAGCAGGTCTTTGAGCACAGGCTACTGACAAGATCTTTGAAGACTTTAAATCGTTGATGTCATTACCAGGGCTTGTGGGAACTCCGCAGATAGCATCTTTTTCTCATTGTCTTTCTCCAAAGAATATCTTTAAAAACCCTGTCATCCCCTACTAATGCTGGGCAGGATCTGAGTAGCCATGCCGCGGTGGGACGTCCAGCCAGCTTGGAAGTTGCTAAGGGACTGGTTGGGGGGCCCATCCATCCACACTTCTCTCACTCCAGAAGCAGCAGGGCACTTCCTGGTGGCACTTTTCACAGCCATCTTCCATGCGCTGTGCAAGATCTCAGTACTGGGAAACTTTTGGGTTCTGCCATTTATTTAAGATGATAGAACGAAACAGCTTTGCCCCCCCCCCCAAGTCACCCCAGATGTGACCAGGATTGTTTGACTCTTTCAGAAACAGCTAGGGACTGGGGAGATGGCTTGGTCAGTAAAGCACTTGCTACACAAATGTGAGGACCTGAGTTCAAAACCCAACAGCCCAAGAAAAGGACAGACATGGGGTTGAGTTCCTGTCATCCCAGAGCTGAGAGGGGCAGAGATGGGATCCCTGGGGTTTGATCACCTGTCTGTCTAGCTGAGTGGGTGAACTCCATGTTCAATAAGAAACCCTACCTCAGAAAATAAGGCACAGTGAAAGAGAGAGACACTAAACATTTACCTCTGGCCTTCACACATGCACACACACACACACACACACACACACACACACACAATCAACCAACCAACCAAACAAACAAAAACAACGTGAAACAGGCCACCACAAGATGTCAATGGTTAAGCTGAAAGACTTGAGGAAATGCTCTTTGTAAAACAAGCAGATAAACTGTGGAAATGCTGTACATTGCCAGAGCAAGGCTGGTCCTTGCCCTGCCAGCCATGCCTGTGACAGGCCACTTGCTCTAAATGTCCCCTTGCCACCCTCTCAAGTTTCTAGAAGCACAGGTAAAGCATACCTTGGGATAGATGGCTGTGCTGCGTTTATTTTTATTATTTATTTACTTTTTTTTTTGAGACAGGGTCTTTCTACATAGTCTTGGCTGTACTAGAACTGCTATGTAGACCAGGCTGGCCTTGAACTCGTGGAGACCCACCTGCCTCTGTGTCTCGAGTGTTGCGATTAAAGGCGTGTGCCACACACTTTTTGCTCTGTTGATTTCGTGATGTTGAGAGGCGAGAAGCACATCCAACCAAGTCACTTTTCTTCCAGACTTTTATCTTGCTCAGTTTGATTCCCACCTTTGGGTTTCAGAACCCAAAGTCTTTTTTTATTCCTTTGAACACACTCATTGACTGATTGATTGGTTGATTGGTTGGTTGATTGAGACTGGCTCTCTCACTGTGTATCCCAGGCTGGCCTCGAACTTACAGAGATCCACTTACCTCTGCCTCCCTAGGGCTGTATTAAGGGCATGTGCCACTACACCCGCTTGGGTGAACAAAATTTAAACAAGTTGAACGAGGACAAGATCGTCTCAGAAAATGAAGTGTCCCATAAATTGCACAGCACTGCAGCTGCCAAGTTTACAATTTCTGTCACTGGAATGCCTTCCTGGAAAGGACTCTGTGTGACAGATTGTGTAGAAAGAACAGCCCAAACCGTGGTAGATCCCAGCCTGTCGGCATCTGCACACTCATTGAAGAGGGGAGAAATGAACTATTGACCTCAGTCTCTCATTTTCCTCATGGGCCTATGAGCCAAAACCCAGCCCCGTGGAGGTAGCAGATACCCACACACAGCTTTAATTCAGAAAATTCAAGCATGCACAGTTGCACTCAGATCTGGTGCTGTGCCGACACAAGCGTTTCTCCTGGTCCCGTGCACATGAGGCTTGGGTTTTTTTCCTAGAACACCAAGTCCACTGCTGAGCTCAGAAATCATCCGGGGGTGGGGGACAGTGGTGACTGCTGACTACCCTGGCTGTTTTCTCCACCCCACCCCCCAGTAAACCAAAGGCCCAAAGATGAGGGTTCTCTGGGCTGTACGAAAGGACCAAACACTGTTTCAAATGAAACAGACGCTAAGGTAAATGCATAAGTTGCTTGTTGTCTCGCCCTTTCACGATAGCCACTCTCACATTTCCAGAACCTACCTCCTCCCATGCCCTGTGTACACACTTTTACGCTTTGATGGCCAGCAAAGAGCCTGGAAAGATGACAGCCCACTCCATTCAGAAAGGCAATTTAAACGACTATAGCTGAGCTACAAATTTTAATGCTTGTAAGCGTCACCTGTGGAGCTTGTAAAAAACGCATTCCCAGTCCTGACTCAGGAATTCTGCATTCCACAGATGCTGAGAGAGGAGTCTGTTGTCTCAGAAGTGCACACATCATACCTCAGGCTGGCTTCTCGTATCCCTTCCTAAGCTTACCAATGCCAGAGCTCCCTGAACAGGCCATGCCTTTGCGTGAGATCCCATGTGGGCCTTCACTGAGATGGGAGGAGGGAAAGGGTGTTCTAGGTCATTGCCCAAAGCAGGTAAACCCTCCGAGGTCATGGCTTTTCCAGGAAGCTACAGGGAATGGTAGGTGTGGGTGCTGGCACTGCCTCTGCCTGGCTACCTGGCCTTGACCCAGCCACTTCCCCCAAGGCCAGCTTCCTCAGGTGTGTCAGGCACAGTGTGGCAGCACTGTTCCCATAGAGTCTCAGCTGGGGTGGTGACATAATGGCCTTCCTGATGCTGTCCTGGCTTGACTCACGTAAGTTCTTGTGTTGAGTAGTGTCACTGGGGATTGTGGAATTGGGCTATAGACAACTGTCTTAGGTGCCAGGTCCTCAAGAATTCCCAAGTAGGACATGTGGCCAGGGACAGATCTCATGAGCCTGTGGTGACAGCAGACAAAATAGGGGCTTTGAAATAATCATGCACTTTGAGTTTCTTTCATTTGAACCACTTGGCAGCAGAAGTGTCTCAAGTTCTGGAGTTTGTGGGGCTGGGGGTGGTGGTGGTAAAAGTCTTTGATTCCAACACTAAGGAGGCAGAGGCAGGAGACTCTCTGTAACTTCCAGACCATCCTGGTCTACGCAGTGCCTTCCAGGTCATACAGAGCTATATAGTGAGACCCTATCTTTCAAAAGGGAGTGTGGTGTGGGGGTAGAGAGATGGCTCAGTGGTTAAGAGTGCTGACTGCTCTTCCAGAGGTCCAGAGTTCAATTCCTAACAACCAGCTGGTGGCTCACAGCCATCAGTAATGAGATCTGGTGCCCTCTTCAAATTCACACTTTTAGCTGAATCTGGACTTTTATCTAAAGAGCCGGAAGTGGTCTCTGACCCATTTAAGGGCCTCCCCTTCCCTGGAGTCTTTGCAGGAGGAAGAGGTGGACACATCTTTAAACAAGAGTCATATTTTACTGCAGCATTTTGGGGTTTTGCATAGATTCATATAGCACACCCCTGGAAGTTAGGACCTATGGGTACCTCGTGTTGCAGATGAGGAAACTGAGGCCTGCCCGGGATGCTCTGTTCCCATGCCTGCACTTCCTTTCATTTCTCAGCATCTTCAGGGCATCGATGGGGTTGATGCTAATGGACTTCTACCATGTACCCCTGCCCTTTTCTATCCTCCTGGGCCTTGCTCCCGTGGGTCCCCTTGACCTCTTGACACCTCTTGACCTGCCTGACACAGGCTGCCCCATACTTACGTAAAGCGACTGCTGAGTGTTTGGAGACCCAAGCCAATTAAAACAAAACAAAACAACAAAACACAAAAACCAGAAACAAAAAAACACGAAGGAGGGAAGCCTGGGATAGCAAAGGAGGCCAGGAAAGGCAATCTTACTGCGTAAGAACTTGAGACAGGGCTGAGTGAGGAAGACTCGGTATGCAGAGGGTAGCTTTGAACAAGCTCTAACAGGCACAAATCATGGCTTCTTGCGAATTTGGGCCTGATCTTGCTTCTGTGGTTCCAGCTTAGCACAAAGAGATTCCTAGGGATGGTTTGCATGACTGTTGAGGATTTCAGCCTGTGGGCCGAACCAGATGAGGCCTGCCTTAGAAGTTAGTGGGTTCACTGATTGCTGGGAGAGAGTATAATTAGCACATAAGCATGGTCAGTGTGGAAGTGGGTGTGGGATCCAGACAGTTTCTGTGAGTATCTATTTTCTGCAGCTTTTGCTTCTATCAGAAATGGTCCAAAGACAGGCTGTGTCATGTCTTTCTTCAGGGCTTAAGTAGGATTGAATATCTTTCCTCTAACCCATCTTCTGTTCGTCTTAAAGGATAGTCCTAGTCAATAGTTTCCGACGCCCAGGTCTCCAGTGGCTCCCCATAGCCTCCACGGCCCTGGGTGGGTGTTCATCCTCTCTATACTCATCTGACTTCAGGCTCAAATACTCTCTCTGGGGATCTGCTCTTCTCTTCTGAACACCTCCCACGTGTCAGTACCCAGCCCAAAGCCATCTGCCCCTAAGACTTCTCCCTGATAACTAGAAGAACTGGACTCCTTGGTTCAGATCTCCGAGTGTTCACACCTCTCCACAGCCCCACTCCTCATCCAGCTTTATGTGGCAGCATCCCAAGTTCCATCTCTTGCTCCCAGATGCAGGGATGGTCGTTTCGTTCCTTGTCAACTCCCCACCAGTGTCTGTTGCGCGAACGACATTCCTTCTTGATAGAGGAGTCATTGGTGCTCAGAAAGATTTAACCATTTGCCCAGTCACTCAGCTGATGAACGAGAGAGTTAGACCTAGAACCCCCATCTGGGTACCCAGGCCTTTATCACCCTCTAACACCATACGACTGGCATGGGCTCAGAGACTGACAGGCCAGTTCAAGGGTGGTACAAGTCTTTGCCTGATCCTAGACCCTCATGTTGGGAACTGCATGAGTTCATGGTCTCAGAGACAGGGTGTTCGAGTGGCCCCCGAACCAGTTTGAGTTGGTGCTCCACAGCAGTGAGGCCTGGTGCAGTGAGGCCTGGTGAGGCCTAGATTGGAACCTCTGCTCCTTGGCCCAGATTTCTACCTCACTCGCTCCGGTTTCAGCAGGCTGGTTAATTGGATGGTGTTTTGGATTCAAGCACATGTATATATGCAAAAGGCTTTCAAGTGTTTTTAATTCTCAAGGCACCAAATGTTCACAAAATCATAGGAAAGAAGAGATCAGCCCCCCTCCAATCTAATCAGACAGGTATCGGTGTGTGCACAGCTTTCTCTAATCTGGATCTTCTAGTTGCTACATCAGGTGCCTTGTGACATCTTGTCTGTCTCTAGTCTTCTAATTCCAACGAACTGGTAATTAGATCTAGGAGCCTGAATAGATTTGATTCTTTTTCTTGTCAAGGCATGCCAGTTCACCTCCCCTGACTGTCACACATTGCTCTGCGTATGTTGTATGCTTGTGTTAAAATGTCACAGTGTACCTCACAGATATGTATAATTCTATATGTAGGTTAATATATATATACACTATATGTAATAAATATATATTAGGTTACTACTGTTCTGCACGTCTGCGACTTATTCAGTAGCCAGTTATTAGAAATAAAAATGCCTGACTCTAGGTGGTGTTTTATTAAGTAATATTTTAATTTATTCTTTGAAAGTTTCATACATTTGTACTATGTATTTTGATTGTATCTGTCCACCACTATCTCCCCTTGGTTCTCTCTTAGGTCTCACCAACTTCTTCCCCAACTTCATGACATCATTTTCCATTGCTATCATTTTGTTGTTGACTCCTCAAGTGTCCCTCCTTCAGCAACCATTAAACGATGGCTCCTTCGCCAAGGATGAGGCCTCAGTGCCCCGTCGCATCCCTGCTGGAATTGTGACTGGCTTGATTTTGTGTAGCTTTTGTGTGGGTGAGCACAGAGGCTGTGAGTTGATGTGTGCAATGACTGTGTCATGTCCGGCTGTCATCCTTTCGCAGCTCTCCTCCCCGTCTTCCAGTTCTTACATCCTTCCAGCCCCCACATCTGTGACATCCCCTGAGACTCGGATGGGGGAGATTGATACAAATGACCCATCCACAGCTGAGCACACACAGACACCTATACTCGGCACTTTGGCCAGATCTAAGCCTCTGTGTTAACTGGTACTCATTGTAAAGAGAACTTTCCCTGAAATGTTTTGATTGTGACATGTTGATAGCAACACACATCTGTGAGTATTAACAGAGAGATTTAGAACGCATTTTGACAGCATGGCCCTTTAGCAAGATGACAAGAGCGGTTTTCCTTCCAGGGTCTATGATGTCCCCAGTCCTGGGTTTTGGGCCAGCTTTAGAGTAGTAGCATAAAATCCCTCCAAGGGAGCAGGCCTCTTATCCATGAGAAACTGATTGGTTACTCCCGTAGCAGTCAAACCCCTATTGAACCACTGGGCTCTTCTCACCAGGTAGGTTGATTGTAGCATGCAGGGTCCAGTGTTGGATGAGACCATTAATATATTTGGTCTTCCAGTAGCCTGCACAGCACATCTGGCACTGTATCAAACAGTCATCAGGCAGGGGGTGTCCTGTTCAGTTGAGGCTGATTTCTGTATGTCCTGCATCCAAAATGAATGGTGTCTTCGGCAATAGGGTCTTACTATCCTTTTATGGTGGGCAAGTGAGAGCAATGGCAATAACCTGTGTTCTTTTGGGGCTTTCTGTGGCTTCCCTGATGAATAATTTATGAGGAGGTATTCTATACTAGACACAGAGATGTAACATGAGGGCCTGCTTGTTGGGGTTTATGTCCCGCCTGGTACCCCACAGCTGGCAAGTCCCAGAGAAAATCACACAGAGGTCTCCAGAAGATTATAAACTGATTGGCCCATTAGCTCAGGCTTCTTATTAGCTCTTGTAGCTTATATTAACCCATTATCCTTATCTATGTTAGCCACATGGCTTGGTACCTTTTTCAGTGGGGCAGGTCACATCCTGCTTCTTCCGTGGTCTAGGCAGGAGTGAGGAGGAATGGGCTTCCTCCTTCCCAGCAATTCCCTGGTCTCATCGCCCTGCCTCTCTTTCCTGTCTGGTTGACCCGCCTATACTTCCTGCCTGGTTAATGGCCAATCAGCATTTATTTAAATCATGATTGACAGAATACAGACAATTCTCCCACACCACAGAGATGTTCAATTAATAACCAATATCTTCTAGGAACAGTATTGCTCGCCCATGAAGGGTACTTCTGTAGCATGTTCCTCCCAACATGGTCCACCTGGGGGAGACCTGTGGTCCATGCCCAGTGTAAGCAAATAGCTAATGTTCCATCCTGAGTATTGACATCCTCGTGCACGGACTCCGCATTATGATTTTGCTTCTACCTGCGGGTTCAGGGGACTCCATTGGTCATCATCTTTAAGAGAGGCTTCTAACTGTTTTATTTTATATATTTTTATTTTTAATTGTGTGTGTGAATGCAGTGCCATGGATACCAGGCGAGGGCATTGCATCCTCTGAATCTGGAGTTACAGGTGATTGTGAGCTTTGGAAGAGCCAGAAGGGCTCTTAACTGCTGAGCTATTTCTTCAGCCCTTTGTTTTGCTTTGTTTTTGAGGCAGGGTCTCGCTACATAACCAAGGAACTCTCAAACTCAGGATCCTCCTGCCTCAGCCTCCTGAGTGCTGTATGAGCTTTTAATTATTATTTTTAAACCCTCTACCTTGACCTTGCTGCTCCAGTGGAAGAATTCCTTTTTTACTGTGTGCAGGGGACCTCAAGAGTTCACAAAGCAGGGGTGCGGGAGACTGAATGTAAACTGAGGCCCAAGTTCTTCTTGACGTTGTTTCAAAGGAACTTCCAAATTAAGACATCTTAAAGGGCAATGAGCATCCTAAGGGGAAAAAAGATCCCGACACTCAGGAGACGGAGGTGGGAACACTGCCAGTTTGAGGTCAGTTTGGGCTACATGCCATGAGCCTGTCTTTAAAAAAATGAATGAATTAATTAAGAGAAGGGGCAAGAGGAGGAGGGGAAGAATTAGGAGGCAGAAGATGGAAAAGGAGGAATATGGAGGAGGAGGAAAAAGATGGAGGATGAGGAGGGAGAAGGAGTAAGAAGATGGAGGAGGAGAAAAAGGAGGAGGAGGAGAAAGATGGAAGAGGAAGAGAAGGAGGAATCAGCAGCACCTGAAAACTCCCCTGAAAGAGTCCGTTCCTACTTTCACTGGAACAGAAAGGCCCTCTGTGCCTTAGGACCAGCAAGGCCATAAAGATAAGCACTTAAGCCCTTCTACTTGGAAAGCCTTATCAGTCTTGGGTTTGGGGAAATGCAGCCTCCCAGGAGGACTCAAGTGCTCACCTTGGACTTTACAAGCCCATTCTCTCAGTCTGTGGTGTCAGGGCTCCTGTGTCCATGAGGGAGGTGAGGGAGGCCCCCACTCTTGGGTGGTTGAAAACTACACCCTCAATGGGGGTGGGAAACTGGTTAGCAGTGATGCCAGGCCGGCTTCTTCCAGGCCCCCCGTACTTGGTGTAGGTTTAGGGGAGCTTTCTCATTATCACCCTGACCTCCAGGGGCCCAGGGCTGCCGGTTAATCATTACTGAACAAGGGCTGTACCCCTGGCTCCAGGGTCTGTTTTCACAGCACTGGGTTTATTACTGGCCAAGGGGCCTTGGCCATGTTTGGATTATGCACTGACAAGCCAGCCAATTGGCTCTGGTTCAGCTGTCCCCCACACCAGAGCCTAGCCTCTTGTGGGAAACTGGAGTGTCTGGGTTGGTTGAATCCCCTTCCCTATGTTGCTGATAGTCACTAAAGTACCTCAAGTCTCCCCTGTGAGAAAGCCACGGAACGAAACTGCTGCACTGGGAGGCCCAGACCGCGAGCAAGAAACCAGTCAGAAGGCCAGAGAGGCCAGCGTGAGTCATGGCCACCTTCCTCAGGGCCTCTGATCCTGAGCTGACATCTGGACTGACGGTGCATCCTGTCCTGGGCTGATGGTGCATCCTGTCCTGAGAATTATCTGCTTGGTGATTTACACACACACACACACACACACACACACACACACACACACACACACACACACTCCCCATCCACTGAGGAGCAAAGATAAGCCTGGGATACTGAACATATATCCTGAAAAAGAGCTCTCTTTCACAGCACCCCTGATAACCACGGGGAAGCCCTCAGTGACTAAACGTCATTGGGGAAGCTTGACCCCTATGTCACACTGTATGCAGAATGTGGTACAATTCTGCAATTCTTCAAGCTCCATGGCATCTCACGCCTGGGCCCATGGGGACTCTGGCAGTCTCTGTCCCCACATCTGCTTTCTCATTGTCCTGTGACCAGTCATAGCCTAGATTCCTGTCCTTCCAGTTTGTCTCTTCATCAGACACTGAGGGGTATCCTGGGCTGAGGGTACCTGGCTGCCGGGCTCCCCTCTGCATGAACACAGGGCACAACTCAGGGTTGTAAACTGTGAGCTGCCTATGTCTCTGGGCAATGATTCAGGTCTAGGGAGGTATTGTCCTTGAGGTCAGTGCCCCTTGCCAGGGCCTGGTCCCCTTCCCTTTAGGTGGCTTCAGGTAGGTAGTACAGAAGCAAGCTGAGTTCAAAGGGGGCCCGCATCCCGTCAGAATTGCAGGGGTAGAAATTCGTAGAAAACAAGGACTAGCCAGTCTCTTCTGCTTCCTTCCCCCATCTGTGTTTGATGAGGCCGGCTCAGTGATGGACACTGCGGGGGGGGGGGGGCTAGAGGCTTGGCCACCTGCTGGGATCCCAAGCCCCTCCATGGCCCACAGCTCTTTAGCTGCGTGTGTCCTTTGGTCACCGAGCAGGACTCTGCTATGTAAAGACAGGTGAGCAGGTCAGGTGGGTCCAGCATAACCCGTCTGGGCACGCACTCCTTCTCTTTCTCTTCATCCTATAGACACTTCATCTCCCACCCTCTTTTCTCCCTTAACAGCGACTCTCTGCTTTCTGTGGTCACAGGTTGGCTTGGCAGGGCTGGAGAAAACAAATTGCAAAGGAGCCAATGTCAAGATTAGGGAATACCAAGGCGTTTAAGGAGGAATGGGGTTCCAAAGACAGGGCAAGAGGCCTGGCCATTGCTTCTGATGTGGCTTTTTATATAGCAGAGCAGTGAGCATTTCGCTGATCTCTTTAAAGGGGCAGGGTAGGGGCTGACTGGTTGAGAGTCCCTGTGTGCTCACTGCGTGCAGTGAGGCCCAGCTTCCAGCACTGTCATGACCATGACATTTGGCTGGGTCCACTGTGAACCAAAGGGAGGGTGGTGGGGGTGAGGGTGCCATCCCCTCCAGAAGAGCCCTTCCACCCGCCACCTCTGAGTTTGTTTGAATGGAGCTATGACTGTGGTGGCAGACAATGACTCTGAGAAGTGACTCCTTGGGATCCTGTGTGGGCCTCACATCAATGGCCCCTCATAGACTCTTCCTCAGGGTTTGCCTTAAGCTCCTCAGACAAGAAGACTTGGTTATTACGAATAGGGCTTCCTTCTATTACCCAGTAGATAGTGTCAACTTCCATTAAGATTCCCTTTATCACCCTCTGTTTTTATTAATCCTGTGACTATGGATGATAATGATCTTTAAAAAAAAATAACTGGGTGAACTATTGCCGCAGCAGCCTCCTTAGATGTTTGCCACTATGGTCCGCATCCTGCAATGTTGGAGCCCAAGGCTTTACGGTAAATGTACAGTTGACAGACCAATAGGCGAATCCATGGAAGTGTATAGGTCCACATCCACATGGAATAACCCATTGTGCTAAGGGCCTCCAACACCGCAACAGACACGTGCAGTGTTTGAGTAGTCTGAGTCTCTCTCTCCCCCTTCCTTCCTCTTTCTTTCTTTTTTGAGGTTGGGTCTCACTGTGTAGCCCAGGCTGGCTTTGAACTTACAGAGATCTGTCTGCCTCTGCCTCCCAAGTGCTGGGATTACAGAGGTGTCCGTCTATCCCCAGCCCCTGCCTGAGGCACTGCCAGTAGTGAGAGTCTACAGCAGTGACCCTCAACCTTCCTAATACTGAGACCCTTTAATACAGTTCCTCGTGTTGTGGTGACCCCATCCATAAAATTATTTTTGCTGCTACTTCATAACAGCAACTTTGCTACTGTTATGAATTGTGATGTGCATATCTGGTATGCAGGATATCTGGTATGTGACCTCTAAAGGGTAGCAACCCACAGGTTGAAAACTGCTGGTCTAGAAGACTCTGCTCTGTACATTTTCCTACAGATGCAACTGATCGTGAAAATGTTCTTAGTGAGCAGGGCGGTCTGTGTTCCCTGGGAGAAACAGGGCAAATTCAGCTGAGACAATTAGGAGACCAGTTTGAACCGGTGATGACACTGAAGACAGCCCAGCAAACAGCACCTCGCAAAAGACAGGGATCTTTGAGATCTACAGCTTCCTTCTCCCTTTCTAGGTCTCTGGTTTTTCTCATCGGCCACACTGCTCAGGGATGTGCAGGAGGGGAGGAAACTCCAGGCGTGTGTTGGTCCTGCCCGTACATGGCACACACCTGAGCTTCTCTTGGTTTAGTCATAGCTTTGACTCTGCATGTACATCGGGCACCTGCTTGTTGATGGACTTGAGTTAGATATGGGACTCTCAAATAAAAAATGACTTTAATTGCTTTGCGTTTTATGAGCGAGGTAAATCTCAGGGCAATAGAAAGAAAGCTTTACAGAATGCTGAGACCTGATTACTTTCTTTTTCTTTGTCTTTCTTTTTCCCATGCTGGGATCCATCCTAGAGTGTTGAACATGCTAAGCAAGTATTCTACTGGCACCTTTTCTTAATGCTGGCTTTTACAGTGAATGGACAGAGAGATGATCAGGGAAGTTCCGCCTAATGTTTCTTCTCTTCTTGTCCTAAGTTCATTGTGGACAGTCACATCGATGATTTTTAAGAGAGACACCATCTCCCTGGGCCCTTGCTCATGGGTAGAGCCTTTGCAGAGCTCTCCATGGGAAAAGAAAATATTGAATTCCTCGCAGCGATCACACTGGGTTTCTAGTCTGATGACGCTCAGTGGTTGGGACAGAAGGAGCCCGGCCTAAGGACAATGAGGAGCTTGTGCTGATTCCTGCCTGGGAGGTGACAGAGGCCCATGAGCTAGGGACATGAGACATACCTGAGTTTTCACAGCCTCTGATAACATATAAACAAAGCGGGGATGAAGTGCCTCATCTTCTCATGGTTTCTGAGTCCAGTACCACCAGGAACTTCCTGCTCCTGAGCTTCAGGGACAAGGGAAGTGATGTAACAGCCCCATCCCAGTGACCCCAAGGCCTTCATTTTTGTCCAGTCAGTCTGCCACATGCCACACACACTGGACACTCTTGGTTTAATGTTTATTTATGCATCTCTCTGTCTTTCTGTGTGTGTGTGTGTGTGTGTGTGAGAGAGAGAGAGAGAGAGAGAGAGAGAGAGAGAGAGAGAGAGAGAGAGAGAGAGAGAGAGAACAAGTTCCTACATGTGAATGCGGGAGTACGCATGCCTCTGTACAACCTTGGGCATCAGTCCTCAGTTTCCACCCTGTTTTGGGGTCATGGGAGCGTTTTCTCTGTTGGTTGCCACTGCACTATGTGTTCCAGGCCAGCTGACTGTGAGCTTTGGCTGTGGGTTCTCCTGTCCATCCTGCTATAAGCATGTTGGGATTGCAGACACATACTGCCTCCAGCTGTGGTGTCCCAGGATGAGAACACAGGTCCTTAGGCTTGTGTGGCAGGCCCTTTTACCAGCTAGGCCTTCTTCCTGGCTCCCACACTGGACACTCTTTCCACACCACTGCATTCCACATGCTCCTGCACACATAGCCCCTATGTCTAAGTCACATTTATGACCCACTGGCTGGGACTTGGCCTCTCTTTCTGTCTCTTCACTTATCTCTGCTTGTGCTAGGTAAAAGTCAATACTACACGGACATTCCCTTTTCAGACTCTGGGCTGGCTAACTCAGAAAAGAAGTGTCTTGCAGACCCAGCTCTCATTCAGTCCCACCCAAATCCATTTGTCCCCAACACAAATCCCTTTGTTGCAACTTCCCCATCACACTGGGCCCTGGCCTCTTCTGCTGCAGCCCAAAGTAAGCATCAGACCAGGAAACACAGAACAAGATTTCCAGTGTGGCATGAATATACCAAACTGTGCTACATCTGAAGACCTTCCCACCTCACAGAAAGCCCCACAAAGGCCCTGCTATCTTTGCAAAATGGAAACAGCACAGGCAGTCCTGTCTTGTTATCTGTAGCAGGGCATCGGCTCCAGGACCATGCAGCTATCAAAAGCCCAGGATGTTCTAACAATGTTTGCAAGAACACATGAGGGCATGATTTTTAATACCTAATACAATGTAAATCCAATGCAAATACTACTATACTGTGTTGTTTAGGGAATACTGGCAAGGATTTTTCCTTTAATCCGTACATGTTCTGCATAGACATATATTTTCTGATTATTTTTGATCCATATTTGGTTCACTCAGCAATGCAGTAGCCAACCTACGAAAAATACAGGCACAAGCATTTAAAAATGTAATTTTATGTGTATGAATGTTTGGTCTGCATGTATGTCAGTGCTCCATGTGCATGAATGCCTGGTGCCTGCAGAGACCAGAAGAAGGCTTTGGATCTCCTGGAACTAGAATTGCCGACAGTTGTGAGCTACCGTGTGGTTGCTGGGATTTGAACTGGGGTCTTCTGGAAGAGGAACCAGTGTGATTAACCACTTAGTTGTGTCTCAAGCCTCTGCACCTGTATTTTGACATATGCTGCCTAAAACTGTATACAGCTCACATTCCCTGGGGAAATAAACTGATTGGAATGAGTGAACTACAACTGTATACAGCTCACATTCCCTGGGGAAATAAACTGATTGGAATGAGGGAACTACAACTGCACACATCATGTTGCTTAGAGAAGCCCAGATGCGAGAGAACATCCAGGAACCATGTAGACAGGCAAAACTCATCTGGGGCTTTTGGTGGTGGCCAGGGTAATGGATAGTCACTGTGGCTTGGGTGAGAAGGGACACCTGGGGTGCTGGCAAAGCCATGTTTTGAATCTGTTCAAGTTAGGTAAGTATGCTCACATGGTGAGAAATTATAAGGATGCGACCTACGTGGTTTTCTGTAATCATCTCGCACTCTTAAGATTTTCTGGAGAAAGCCCCTCCTCATCCTCCAAGTTTACAGAGGGTGTCTAGGGGCCTATTCTTTCAGTCGGTTCTCGTTTGGCAAGTGATCTACTTTTTCTTTTTCTTATTTTGAGACAAGGGCCTCTCAACTCTGGCTATTCTGGAACTTTCTCTGTACACCAGACTGGCTTCAAAGATACTGAGATTCATCTGCTTCTGCCTCCCGAGTGCTGGGCACGCGCCACCACACAGTGGTTCCCCTCCCACCCAGTTCTACTCCAGAGCACAGGAAGTTCCAGTGTGATGAGCACAAAGGCAGGTTTTCTTCCATCCTTTACTGTTTGGAGCTATAGAGAGGACGGCAGAGAGCAGGAGGCTCATTGCCATGGCAGTGGCTGCTGTCATGCTAAGGGGCCAGGCACAGCCACCCAGAGCTGACGGTGGACAACCTGAAACCAACCCCTCTGCTCTCACATTGCTCATCTTCAGCCTGTGGGGGACTTTGGCTCCAGGTGTCCCACTTTGCAGTGAGTTTGTACTCCAGTGGAGGGTGACATGGCCCCGTCAGGTGGAGTAGGAAGTGAAGAGCTGGGACATGAGGCTCACCTGCCCTAAGAGTGGCACCCACTTAGTTATGCATTAACCAGGGATCAGCCTTGTGGCAGGCCAGGGCTGCAATAGAAAACTGAAAGGAGATGTTTATAGCCGGTGGCCTTCTAATAAATTACCTCTCCTGCCAAAAATGTGCCCTCTCCCCTTTTCCATGTCACCTTGTCTCAAAATTGAAATGACAGGTGAGCAAACAGCAAGGTTCAACAAGCAAAGAGACCCCCTCCTCACCTCAGAGGGCCACAAAGCTTCCCTCAGTCTGACCTGAGAGTTTCATTATCGCTTGGGAACAGTTTGTGCAGATAATACTGCCCTGGGGCTGAGAGAACCCGGGGAGGTCTGGGAGGGGAAGGGAGGAGCCGGTGCTGGGATGGTGAGGGCTGACCGCCCCTCAAAGCCTCCTCCGGGATTGAGTCGTCTGAGTTTCTTGTTCTGTGGCAGCAGGAAGCAAACAGGGGTGAGGCAGGGATGAGTGACTTTTATTGTGAACCCTGATGCCACTCACATTGAACAGGCACCCCGAGGAATGTGTACCATCCCTTCCAAAATTCTGGGTGGTAAGACAGAGAAAGGAGACATCAAGGCCATTGAGGAAGGCCCAGCAGTCCACTGTCAGTCTGTCCTGAGCCCATATTTGTACACGTGAAGCGGTGGTGGGTTCTGGCTGATGGCGTGTCTCCATTCCGTCCCTCTATTCTGTGTTCTCACACCTCCCCTCCTGCCCCCTTCACGTTTCTCTTCTGTATCTTTTAAGCGCCATGCGTGTAGTTCATGTCTGCGGCGGCAGCATGGAATGCAGAGGGAAAACGTGCGGATTTTGCTGTGCGCAGTTCCCACCAGTTGGGAGAGAGTCAAGTATGTGGGGCCACCTCTGACCCCACAGGTGGCCAGTGGCACGCGGGGAAGCACCTCCCTGGGCAGAGCCAAGTCTCAGGATCAGGGCTGGAGGAACAGGCCCAAAGTAATAAAGTTTAGACACAGTCTGAATCCCTGAGCCAAACCAAGCCTCTTTATAGGATGCTCGGCTCAGGTATTTTTGTTACAGTGATGGGGAGCTAACTGACCTCCATTTCCTGTTTCCTGTGATAACCCACTTGACATGCGGTGGAAGTAGCACCTGGTACCACTCTCCTCACTGTCCTTCCCTTTAGCTCCCCTTCATTTACACCATCTGTGGGTCTGAAGCGGTCAGGCCCACAGTCTGAGGCAGTGTTGGGAAGAGATTCATTCCAGGTTCCGTGCCCTGACCAGCCACGCTCTGAAATCTTGAACATTGCCAACTTCCGCTGCCTTGTCTGTAAGACACTGATGATAATTATACTCACTTCATGTGTGGCTAGTAATCATGAGTGTTGAGAGAAAGTTCAGTCAAAATGTAAGACTAGATGAGAAGAAACAGGGATGACAACCTTTGGGCGAAGTCCGAGCTTCACCCTGAAGAGGCTGCGGTCCTTGGAAACACTCAGGGGTTACCAGTGGTTTGTTCTGAGCGTCAGTAATCAAAGATGCTAAGGTACAGCAGTAGCAACCTCTACATCATCGGACTCCTCTGATTTGTGATCCTCGGTGTTTACAGATGAAGAATCTGTGGCTCAGAGTGTGATTGATGTTCAAGGTGTTGAGTGTAGCAGACCGCTGAGGACCAGCGCCCTTGACAGAGACTAAACTCAGGGCCTATACACACCAGGCAAACACCATCCTTCTGTGTCTCATCCCAGACCTGCGTGTGCACTCCTGGTCACCTCACTTCGCTGATCCTTGACTGAAGGAAGATGTTGGGTGACTTCCTGTCTGGGTGAACATCACCTGCATTACAAGGGCCACTGTCCTGGGAGCTGTTGATCTTCTGTCTCCCATCTGGCCCTCCCTGGGATCCTTAGAGGTGGCAGTGGGCAGGAAAAGGCCCATTTTACCAGGGTTGTCTGGAGAATGCTCCTCCCTTGAGCTGCAATCCCCATGCGAAAACAGCTGTAAGGGTGTTTTTCAGGGATGAACCGTTGCCTTTTAGCTAAAAGCATTGCATGTCTTAAAAGATGCATTGTTTTGGCCTACTTTAATGGCTTTTGTGCAAACCAATACTGATTACTATTTACAACTAGCACTTAGGGACATCTTAGACACAGCCAACACGCTGTGTGCCCTGCCCTCACTCTCCAGCGACAGCTGAGCCCCGTCTCCACTTCTGCTTCTACTGATTACGAACCCTTACTCCAGTGGCCCAGACACTGAAACCCACTTGATCTCACTTGTCCATGGAGTCTACCTCACCTGCCGCCAAGGTGCTGCCCTGGCAGGGCCAGCTTTGGAGCCTGCAGGTCCCCATCCTTTTAGCATCTTCCCTGACCCACATTCCCATTAGCTCTAGGTACCCGGTGCATGCTGGGGCAGGCATTTTACAAGGTTCACCAAACAGTGCTGCCCTGTGACCTCAACAGTAACATGGAGAGTGGATCAGGGGCAGACGTGCAAAGATTCCTAAGGATTTACTCTGTGTTAAGCAATGAATGTGAAAAGATAGGGAAAAGGGAGACCCAGCAGACAAAGATACAAGGGGAAGCATTGGCTAGCCTGGGGACATGGAGGATATCTTGTTCAGGGGAGCTGCTTGGCCATTAGGCCCCTGGAAACTTCATTTTCTTTGCCTAGCCACAGCGGACTGGGGCAGGGGTTGGGGGTGGGGAGCCAGACGACCTCAAAATCACACACCCCTTCCTCAATCAGTCCTACTATTTTTTGGCTTTGTTACTTCTTATCATCTCCAACCCAAGGTTCTAAATGAAGGTGTGCTCATGTGTGTTGGGTACAATGCCTCCCCGCCCCAACTCGTGTCCTCTAGTGTGCGGTTTGTCTTCCTGCGCATCGGCAGCATCGCATCTGTAGCATGCGTTGCTCATTGCTTCTCCCGTCCAGCTCCTCACATCAGCGCTCAGCATACCAGCACTCTCTGCTGTGGAGGGGCTTGTGTTTCCCAGGGCTGTTCCAGGTTTCTCCTCTCCACTCTGGCTTTCCGGTTGGCTCTATTTGCTTCTGAGACCTCCTGGGTTCAGCCGCTCAACTCTGGGATACTTTCCCAGAAAAGTCAACTAAGGAAAGTCCCGATAGTTACAACTCTTGTCTGACTCCTCTCTGTTCAGAGAGCCTCATCCGTTTCCCCAGAACTCGTTTCCCCTGTTTAGAGAGGAGAGCAAACACTTCCCAAGTTACAGAGCCAAGGCTGACGTCTCTCGCCTTGCCTTCCTTGTCTGAACTCAGTTCTGGGATATCCGTTTACTTTGGGGCATTAAGTGACTCTTTATTTCTTCGGGACTTGTATTTATGTCACCCTTGTGCTTAATCATGCCTGGTGCTCTTAGCTGTGGCCTCCACGCTGAGAATTCAAGCAGCGGGAGGGGAGGGGCTCTCTGAATCTGGGTAAAGAATCCAAACACATTCTGCTAATCGCAGGGTTTGTTGAGGCTCTTTGCTTAGAGGCTTTATGACCAGTGGGAATTGATGCTTTGTGTTTGCTTTCCAAATAAAGGAACCTCGGAGGTAGAAGAGGGCATTTTCTGTGGATCTGCTGACTTCTGAAATCTCAAGCCCTCTTCCTTATCTGCCCGGTTTATTACAGGTTTCATAAATGTTTTATGAGGGACTGCTGAGGCTGCTGACTCGGGGCGGTGGCAGCTGTCCCCAACTTTCCACATTGTTGCCAAGATCAAAGGACAGATTTACCACCTGATAAGATAGTCTGGATAAGATACAGCAGATCCTGTACTGACTTCTTGCCTCCATGCACACAGGCAAACAAAACTTACTAGATCTGAAGCCCCCACACCCACCTCCTGTTTGTCACCATCTATAGGGACCACTGGGCCTCCTGGCAATTTTGTCCCCTCAAAGCTGACAATAAATTTTCCCTCATGTCCATACTTTTCAGAATGTAAGGCAAGAAGGTATGTCTTCAAGACATAAGCATTCCTATACGTTTAGTGATTTTATGGAATTAAAAATACTGAGCATGTAGTCTCTGCTCTGCTGGTGCAAATGACATTCGTTTGAAAGTGTGTGCAGTGTAGGGCTGGGGGAAGAGTATATGAAAGTAATTTATGGCCAAATAAATCATCTCGAGAACGTTTATACTTTCAGGTAGAGAAATTGTATTGACTTTATTTCTAGGCATTGTTGACTTTGCACTACAACTGCCCCAACAATCTTTGACAGTGTTCTTTTAATTTGTCCCATTACAATTGAATACTAGGAACTCCCTTTATCACTAAAAGGCTTTAAAAGTAGTTTTATTAATTTTTCTTTCTTTTCTTCTTTTTAAGAAGCAAAGCCCCACCCCATCCTTTTTACCCCTTGTTGCCTTGCTGGCATTGCACAGACCGGGGTGAGGGTGGTGGTGGAGGGGACAGCACAGACATGGGGCGGGGGACACAGTTGGACATGGATCCTGAGGCATCTGCCTGCTAAGGGACCAACCGGGAGGAAATGAGGGGTGTTTCCACAAGGGTAAAGCAGGTATTGGGGCAACTCAGCAGTTTCCAGAGTCAACCTAGGTCACACAGCAGGTGCCCAGGAACCCTGTGTTTTCTTTGTGTTGCTTTTCCCACACTCCATTCCCTTCCCCCATCCCAGGTTCTCCCTGTGCCCCAGCACCCTGATTTTTCTTGGCTGTGGTCTCCCTTTTCGGTGCACCTGCTGTGTGTTCTGAGAATGATCTCATCCCTGAGGATGATGGAGGACACACTATACACTCTTCCACCCTCTCATTTCATAGAGAATGGAGTGTTTGGTGACATTGCAGCCAGGGAGGGTCTCCCGTGTGTCTCTTCACAGGCACGTCCTAGGACTCCAGCGTATGAAATGTGTTCATCTCCCCAGCTACACCTTTGACTCCAGTGGTCCAGCACTGTGGTCCAGTTAACAGGTGCGCATCAGTGATGCTGTGGGCCTAAAAGCAGGCTAGAACTCCATCTTTTTATTCCTATGTGGGAGAGAAAAAACACACCCTTGTTTTGTCAACTCTTCCTAGGACTGGAGTTGTCTACTCTAGAGGCTGAAGATCCAACCTCGGAATGGGTCAGGCCTGGGAATCCTTATAAAGCAAAAGATTCTTGGAAAAAGACTGGGGATGGGAGATGGATAAAAGCAAAGGTGGTTTTGGCTTTGACAGTTTACAAAGAGCTTCTGCTACTTCCTGTTCCCTGTGACTTTTCACAAGGGCTTCCGAAGGGAGTAGGTAGGTAAGGAATTCCACAGATAAACTGCTGCCGCTGTGATGAACTCAGGACTCTAAGCCCAGAGTCTGCTGATGTACCAGGAGTCTCCTATTGGTGGTGGATGAGCCTCTCTTTTGAAAGGATTCTAGTTCATGGTCTTAAAGGTGTTTTGTGCCCTCAGTTGTTTGGGGAGCTATTGTCTACCCAAGCATTCCATTGTCCCCCTACCCTCAACACGCTGGTAGGTAAAATTACTACACTTGCCATTGGGTGGAATAGGGACATCTCTTTCTCCTCCATCCCTGTCACTGTATCCCAGGCCGCCCATCCCTACTGGGATCGTGATGCTGACAAGTGGGGGAAGGAGTGCAGGAAACAATCTCCACATGGCCTTTCAGCACAGACAGCGTCACCGTGGACTCTATGGGCCTATCATTCCCACGAAGTTGTGGGTGTCACTGAGCTCCAACTGAGGCACTCAAGGACCCCAGAACTACTTCAGGAAGGGAGACCTTTCTTCTAGATCAATGAACATATCACATGGGAGATACTTGGAACCCAAGGCTGCACAGGCTCAGCCACTGTTTGGAAGCCTTTGAGTGACAGCAGGACCTCAAGCAGCTCTTAAGAGCTAAGGGGAGCACTGGCTCCTTTTCTTCCAAGACCCATGAAGGCCCCTAAAAGCAGCACTACCTCAGAATTATGGTCTCAGGGCTGAGGGACACAAGTGAGAGAGCGTCAGGACTGAGTTTGTGCGCCAGGTAAGCGTCGCTTACACTGAGCACCACTTGGGAAACATCAGGGCAAACTGATAGTCTAGATAGTGAGAGGGCTCAGTGCCCCTGAAAGAAATAGGAGCTGAGTGTGGCGGCACACACCTGTAACTCCAGTGCATAGGAGGTAGAGACCCGAGGAGCAGGAGCAGGAGTTCAAGGTCAGCCTCAGCTACTTAGTGAGTTTGAGGTCACATGGTCCCTGTCTCCAGATAAAACAAAACAAAACCAATCAAGAGGAGAAAGAAGGAGAAGAAGGAGGAAGAGGAGGTGGAGGGAGGAGGAGGAAAGAGGAGAGAGGAGGGAAGAGAAGAAGAAGAAGAAGAAGAAGAAGAAGAAGAAGAAGAAGAAGAAGAAGAAGAAGAAGAAGAAGAAGAAGAAGAAGAAAAAGAAGAAGAAGAAGAAGAAGAAGAAGAAGAAGAAGAAGAAGAAGAAGAAGAAGAAGAAGAAGAAGAAGAAGAAGAAGAAAATAATGAACCAAACTTCAAGTTTCTTGCTTAAAGAACATGACTCCTTTCAGGAGTGTGTTGCACTCAGGAACGCCAGCACTGGCCGTGAGGCCCCTCCCACAGACAACTGCACAGCTGTGGGCCACACTGTAGAGGGAGGTCCTTTGGGGACAAATGGTCCAGGGGTTCATCTTTGCCTGAACACACTCACAGCACAGTTCTCTCCAGGGTCCCCCATATCAGTGATTCTCAACGTTCCTAATGCTGTGATCCCTTAATACAGTTCCTCATGTTGTGGTGACCCTGAACATAGAATTGTCTTCATTGCTACTTCATAACTGTAATTTTGCTACTGTTGTGAATCATAATATAAATATCAGATATGCAGGATATCTGATATGTGATCCCTGTGAAAGGATCGGTCAATGCCCAAAGGGGTCGCAACCCGCAGGTTGGATCATCACCCACTCAAGCAGTAGGAAGCTGGAGAACTGGTGGTCTTCCGTGTGGAGGAACCACATAAAGCTCCCAGACCCATCCTTGTCTAAGGGAAGAAGCCTGCAAAAGCAGAGGGAGCCGAGTTCAGTCTTCACGGGGCCAGCTTCCTATAGTGCGGTCCATGGAGACCGCTCTTGGGATTGGGCAGTGCTGAAGAAGTCCAAGAAAGTCACTTTTATTATCTATGAAATTGTTTCCGAAACACTATCAGCTCAGATTATTGGCCACACATTTTCATCCTTAAATCAGAGAGTAATAGGTTTTTACAGAGCTGTAAAAAGCATACGAGCTGGTCCTGGGGTTGTCTCTCCTCCCATTGTCTCTAATGTTTTATCAATATTGCCATAATTTGACACTTGTGAATAGAGGAAGATTGTAAAGTGTCCATAGATCCTGTAAACCGTACTAAATACAGATTAGTATTACAACTAAGTTTAAACCCTAGTAAAAGATAATTAAGTTGATGGATGTGGCTGTAAATCTCTCTTTTATCAAGTGCTTACTCGTGCGGGAGCAGCCTGTAGCTTATTATTTTACAGCATCATTAATGCCTTGGCAGTACCAGCATCTTACATGGATGTTGCTACCTGAGTAGTGAAGAGACAGTACGATGCACCAGGCAGACGCCTGTCTCACTTTCTCCCAGCTTTACGGCGGTGCTTAGCCGTGGTGTGAAAGCACATGCAGCGGGTTACCTGGCACACACTGTCAGGCAAAGGCAGCCCAAGAGCATCTCCCAGCCATAACCCATTTGGATCCCCAGATTTCCCTAGAGTGCATAAAGACTACCATATCCGACGCTCTCAAGTGGGAAGATTTTCTAGATGCCCCTCTGGGGCCTCTGCCTGCTACAGAGGTGGTTTCTTTTGTGGCATAATAATGCTGGATCTGGTGAAAATAAAACTGCCAAACCACGATTAAGCGGAGAGTCCTGAAACACAAAAGTCTTAAGTCAGCTGAAGATGGTGCCACTGGAAGGGGTGGTCCCAAGACGGTGCTGTCTGAATGGTCCAGTCCTGGCAGATGCCCCTCACACCCCGGGCAATGGGAGCGTTCTCTGCCTTGACAAGGTTCAGTGTTGAGACCCGAGCAGTTTGGCTGGCACTGTGGAGCCCTGGGACTGTCCCTCTTTGAAGACACATCTCTGGGGCCACCTGCTAAGACATTGCTTGTGGAGAACCCTCATCCCTACTCCATCTTTCCCATGTCCACAGGCAGATTCTGTGATGAGACTTGGTCAAGGACAGAAACAGTGAGAACCAAAGAGTGCTACCTGGGACTGACTTTTGGTCAGGGGTCAGTGCTGGCCAACAAAGCATTCGTCTATCTGCCTGAAGGCAGCTTACCCTCCATCTAATTCCTTCTCTCCAGGGCACCTAGTACCCACTACCAACCAAGCTTCCTGCATGACAGTGCAGCAACTGGACACATGGCCCCAGGGCAGGTCGAGAGAAGGTTAAGCAGGTGACATGGGGGTCATTGTGTCCCTGGCCTTACACTGAGCCTAGTTCAGATCTTGCATGGCGCCACTGGGTGTCCAGATACCATCTTCTGCACATGACAACTTTTCTTGGCTTACCAGAGTTCCAATTCGGCTTCAAGAAGGGATTTATTTATTTAGGTACTAATCAAGAACCTAGAGGCCAGAGCTCTTTCTCAGAACAGCTCCTGACTTTGACTGTGATCTTGAATGGGGACTTTGGGAACCGGGTTCTGCTGCCTCCATTGAGAGGCTGGGTTCTCAGGCTTTCTGGAAGAGCTACACTGACTGGCCTTGACTGGGAATTAGGACGCAGAGAACAAGGAAATAGCCTGCTGGAAGAGTCATCTGGGAGAGACAGGATTTGACTCCAAAAGATAAACATACTTCTTTTTTTTTTTTTATTGCCTGAACCTGAGTGATATGGACCTTGGTTGGAATTAGCAGGCTGAAAGTTCAAGTGATAAGTGCTTCTCAGGGGCAGAAGGATCAGTGGGGCCAGCTTGAGGCTCGTCAGGAGGCCCTGGCTGGGGCTGCTCACCTTTTGAACTGGGTGTGGGCTCCCTTGGCCTGTTTCATCCCTGCATGGTTGTAAGCAGAGAAGGGGGGTTGGGGGAAGGAAAGTGTTGAGGGGGGGAGTAGGAGGGGGAGATGACTAGTCAGCCCCCTAGCCTCTCATGGTGGAGTCCTTTTCCTTTCTGATTCTGAGCAAGCCTGTGCCACTAGGGAAGAGGGTAGCCAATATGTAGAAGCCTAACATGGTTCTCAAGGCTTTGGAGCCTTTCCAGTCCTCATCTTGGAGGAACCGAAGTGAGGTTGAGTGGCAAACTTGTGAACCACACTTCTCTTTGTGGGGTCTTGTGAGGAAAAAAGCCTGGTTGGAGTAATATCCTTGGGAGCATCTGCTAGTTCAAAAGTGCACATTCCAGATTCCTCACCAGGCCGGGAGCCACCAGTAGGCCTTGAGACTTGACTCAGTAACTAAAAGTCCCAGTCTCAACAGGGAACATTCCTCTCTTTGGTTCAGAATCTACTTTCCCCATTATTCCCAGGTTCTTGGGGTTAGTTAGATCCCCAGCCTGGCCTTCCTGGACCTTGAAAGAGATAAATGAGACAGACCATGGACTGGTGTGCAGAGAAGAGTGACAGTCAGCACATTGTCCCCTTGGCCCCTGGTCACACAAATGTGTGGGCATGTGTGGGGTGGGCTCTGGGTGGCATGCCTGGGGATGGTGTGTGCTCGTGGACTGATCAGCCTCTCTTTAGACCTCATTCAGCTCCACTAATCCAAGTCAAGTCCTAAAACTGCACACACAGGGCTGAGGCCAACTGTAATGTGCCCTAAGTGACTTAAGCTAATAAACCCAACTATCTTGAAGAGCAAACAGCGTATTGTTGTGCCAACTATTAGCTCTTTACTACTCTCCAATAAAGCAAGTGCTTTATTCCTTTCAAATAATATTCCGCCCATTGCTTCCTAAAGATTAACAATTGAAAGAGGTGTCAACAGGTCTCACTCTTTAAATTAAGTATAATAGGCTTTTTATAGCACAGCATAAAGATATCAAGGAGAAAAGCTGCAATCACTACAGAACCGCTAGGTCTCTTTATCTGTCTTTGCAGCTCCAATGTGACACTTGTGGGCTGAGCAAAAAGATCAGCAGACCCCAGGAAGCCCGGAGTGCTTAGATTAGTGTCAGAGCTAATTGCAGGCACAGTAAAGCTGTGATTTAATTAACTAGTGGTGCTGTAAGCAGAATCCATAGGTCGTTTGCCTTTCCTGTAAGCAGGAGCCTGTACCTGAATGTGCCTCAGACCACGCGTCAGACCAGGAAGGAACATTTGCCTTGGGGTCCCCTGTCCTCGACTTACTTCTGTTTGGGGTGTTTCTGTGGACTGGGCAGTTTATCAGTTTATTTTATTTTATGTGTATGAGCGTCTTGCCTATGTGTGTATCTATGTGCCGCTTGCGTGCCTGGCGTCTGAGGAGGTCAGAAGAGGGCATCGGATCCCCTGGAGTTGCAGACGGCCGTGAGCTGCCATGTGGGACTTGAACCCGGGTCCTCTGGAAGAGCAGCCAGTGTTCTTAACTGCTGTGCCATCTTGCCAGCCCCCCTCATTTTGAATAGTTTCAATGAGACTGCAAACATCTCCCCTTTGGGTGTTGGCCTGTCATTGCCCATGTATGCCTTAAGCATGCAGATGTCAGTGCCAGTGCGCTGACATGTCTGTGATATGTAATGGCGGGTCTTATAGGGAACGTCTGGCTTCTGGCTTCACCTCTGCTACCAGAGAACTTGCTTCCCCATCCACTGGGTTAGGACTTGCAAGCCAGCTGGGCTGCCAACTCACCTCCTGGCAGAGGGAGAAGTCTGGGCCAGGAGTCTAATTGCCAGCTTTGGATTCTTTCCAGGAAAGGTCAAAATCCGTCCAGCATACAACCCACTGTCCCTCAAGGTTCCCTTCTCTTTTGGGGGGCCCAAGAAGGACAAAGAGCCTGGAGAAGGAGGAAGTCAATGTATGTCTCAGGCTAGGGACCACTGAGCCCCTGCTCTCTCGGCTCTCTGAGGGCGGTAGGATGACCAGGGTCATAGCGGGTGGGTGCCAGGGCCAGCTGCTATTAGGTAGGGCTCTGGGAAAGGTCAAGCCTTTGGCTGCAAGTGGACGGGAAAATGTCACTGCTGAGTTTGAGCCAGATGCTGTGGGAGGAGAGGGGCCCTTTTGATCGAAGAACCACTACTGAGTTTGAATTTTACCTTATGTCTTACCCAGAGCCACAAGCTCTAACCACGTGGACCTGTAAAAGGAAAATACGTCTTCCTAATGTAGTATTTTAATTTGAGAATTTCATACAATTATATTCCGACGTTGGCTCCCGCCCCTCCCCCAGCTCCTCCCAACCCACCCCTCCACCTTCCTACTCCTCTCAACTCCATGTCCGCTCTTTTTACTTTTTGTAATTTTATTTTAAGGAAGATACTCTTTAACTTTGGTACCATAAAACTGACCACACTGGCCATTACCATGCAGGCAGTTCAGGGGCATTAGGTCCCTTTGAATCATCGCACAGCCCTCGCCAGCCATCCAGCTCTTCCGTCAGGCAGAACCGAAACTCTAGCCAATCTCATGAAACATTAACTCCCCGCCCCCCTCCTGCCAGCTCCTGGCAGCCAGCGGCCTACTATTCCTCTTTAAGTCTGACCTCATTTAAGGAATCTTCCTTTAGGCTCTGACTTATTTCAGCTGGTGTCATATCCGCAAGCTGCAGCCACGTTGTAGCCTGCGTCAGAATTCATTCCTTTTAAGGCTGGGTACTATTCCATCGGATGCAGAGGCTTACTTTCTACTCACGTTGGTGAACGCTTGGCCACTAGGGACGATGTGGTGATAAGTGCAGGTGAACTGGAGTCCTTAATTCATCCTACCTGCAAGGGGACACGTTCCAGGACCAGGCCCCCACCCCACCCCCAGCCCCCGCCTAGGATGCTTGAAACCGCAGGGTTCCTGGGCACAAGCACTGTGATCCTGCGTACTAGGACAGTCAGTCTGAGAACTGAGCTATCTACCAAGTGATTAAGAGGAAGGTAGCGTATACAGTGTGGAAACACTGGACATAAGGGTGACACACCCTGGGCAGTGAGGAGCCGTATGACGGGAGGCATCATGCCACTCAGAAGGGTGCGCGGTTTAGAATCTGTGCAGCGTTTACTTCTGAAATTCTCCGTTTTGTATTTTCAAACGGCAGCCGACCACAGGCAGGGCTTGCAAAGGAACTGAATGGCTTTAAAGATTCCCCGAGAGGTCCCAGCAAGCATCTGGACCGAGAATGGCCAAGGTTAAGGATTTGAGAACATATTATACACCACTGGGTGCCGTTCAAAATATCGAATGGGTGTTTGCTCAGTGGCTCCTCGGCTCAGTGAAGTGGGACCCATGATCATTGTTGCAGTCAGAAACAAGACACGAAAAAGAACACTCGGCTTGGATGCGGTGGGGCTAAGGTCCAATTGCAGCTGGAGCTCAGAGCCTCTAGACCCCAGCGCTATGCTCTTCAGTCCCTGATGGCCTGGTGGGCGCTTCCACTTCAGGAGAAAGTGTAAAGGGACCCTGGGGTAACTGTTCTGGGGGCGCTATGGCTTAGAAACTGCGTCAGAATGCAGTCTTCCGCTCCACCCTGGAAGGGATTTTTTTCCACATTTTTAGTGAGGAGGTTTAAAAAAGGTTGTTTAACTGATGTAATCATAGTTATTTTGTTTTTAACTAACAACCTCATGGTTATAATACTTTATAATATTTTATAGAACTAGGATTCCTGCCCGGGAATTTTCTGAGGTTCTGGAATGTAGACTCTGTGTCCTGTGCCTCAGTCTTTGTGTTACCTGTGACAATACTGCCCTCCTGTGGCGGCCTGGAGCACCGTCACGTAGCTAATTCCGTATCCGGTCCAGCAAGAGCAGGACCGTGTTTAAAGAGTTTAAACGGTCCTCTTCTGCTTAAGGGCAGTCAGACCATGCTTTCGCTGTTTCAGAGTCCAGGGCACACACAGTTCCTGCTTCTTTTGCCACTCGGAAGTTGAGGCAGGTGCCCACCTGCCACCACGGGGACCAAGAATCCAAGGGTGGACTGCATTGTGCTCTATCATTACTTTTAAGAGCTTTATGTTGGGGGGCTGGAGAGATGGCTCAGTGGTTAAGAGCACTGACTGCTCTTCTAGAGGACCCGGGTTCAATTCCCAGCACCCACATGGCAGCTCACAACTGTCTGAAGATCCAGTAGCAGGGGATCTGACATCTTCATACCAATGCACAAGGTTTATATGGGTGGGATCCTTCCTCCGCTCACCTTCCTTCCCTGTGTCACCTCCCCCTCTTTCCTCTTTTCCACAACCACTTCACTGAGATTTAATCCATATGCTGCCCAATTCGCCTATTTAAAGCATATGATCAGGGGCTGGAGAGATGACTTGGCAGTAAAGAGCATCTCCTGCTCTTCCAGAGGACCGGGGTTCAATTCTCAGCACCCACATGGCAGCTCACAACCATCTGTAACTCCAGTCCCAGGGGACTCGATGGCCTCTTCTGGTCTCTGCAGACACCAGGCATACATGTAGTGCACAAATATGTGTGCGGAAAACACCCATACTCATAAAACAAACAAGCAAACAATAAATAAAATGAAGTATATGTTCAAGCAGAGTTTATCTCACATGGCCACGGATTTTGCAGTCATCAACACAGTCAATTCTAAAACATTCTTTCTTGCTACATAGAAAGGTCAAGCCCTTTAGTGCCTCCCCCATCTCCAATGCCCTGTCCACAACTTCCTGTCTCAATGGTTGAATAAAAACAGGGACTCAAATGTCTCCAATGTCCCCAAAGACCACTGCCATATCAGAGGCTTTGACAAGCAATTGCTGTTATAAAAAGTGCATTATGGGCATTAGCAGGGAGGAGCTGTGGGGCAAGGTGGACCGGATGGACAAGGCACCAGGAAAGGGCATGAATTCAAAGTCAGCGTTCAGTGGGAGGAAGGCAGGAAAGCCAGAGTTATGCCATCCCTGACAACCATTCTGCCCTCGGGGCTTGGTGCCTACTATTGTTGATACTCAAGAGTTATTTTTAAATTGAATTTATCTTTAATTGCGTGTATGTGTGTGAGTCTGTGTGTGGGTGTGTGCGTGTGAGCCTGTGTGTGGGTGTGTGCATATGAGTCTGTGTGTGTGTAAGTATGTGTGTGTGTGTGCACATGTGAGTCTGTGTGTGAGTCTGTGTATGTGTGTACGTGTGAGTCTGTGTATGTGTGTGCATGTGAGTCTGTGTGTGGATGTGAGTCTGTGTGTGGGTGTGTGCATATGAGTCTGTGTGTGTGGATGTGAGTATGTGTGTGAGTCCGTGTGTGGGTGAGCCTGTGCATGTGAGTCTGTGTGTGGGTGTGTGCATATGAGTCTGTGTGTGTGTATGTGAGTGTGAGTCTGTGTGTGGGTGAGCCTGTGCATGTGAGTCTGTGTGTGGGTGTGTTAGTGTGAGTCTGTGTGTGTGTGTGAATGCAGGTACCCTAGGAGTTCAGAAGGGCTGAATTCTCCTTGAGCTGAGTTATATTACAGGCAATTGTGAGCAACCTGACATAGTGCTAAAAACCAAACTTGGGTCCTCTGCAAGAGCAGTATTTGATTTTAATGGTTGAGTCATTTTTTTACACCCCCAATACATGTTATTTTCATAAGTTAATGAATGTGAGACATAGAGCAGAGTGGGAGGGACTAAAATAAAAGTAAATCATAAATGTAACAAAAAAAGATTATTTGTATTAGTTTAGGTGTTTTGTCTGCATGGATGTATGTGAACCACATATATGCCTGGGGCCTACAGAGACCAGAAGAGGGTGTTGGATCCCCTGGAACTGGAGTTATAGATGATTGTGAGTCACTAGTGGGTGCTGGGAACTGAACTCAGATCTGTCAGAGCAGTGGGCGTTCTTAACTCCTGAGCCATCTCTCTGCAGCCCCGTATAAAAGTTCTAAAGATGAAAGGAACAAGGCATCTGCAATTACAGTGGCTACCATCCACTTGGCCAGAGCGCCCTGGATCCACCCAGCTTACAGTCTGTGGGGGATTTGTGAGCTCAGGGCAAGCAGCTACACAGCCAGTGTGTGTGGCCTTTCCTCCCGACCTCACCACCCTCCTTCCCCAGTAAGCTGGACAGACACACAGACACGCCCCTCCCATCTTTTTCTTTTTTGGAGACAGGGTCTCACTATGCAACCTTGACTGTCCTGGAACTTGCTGTGTGGACCAGGCTGGCCTTGAACCCAGAGATCTGCCTACCTCTGCCTCCTAAGTGCTGGGATGCAAGGCATGCCCCATCACGCCTAGTCTTTCTCTGCTCTTCGCCTTCATACCTGGCCTCCCCTCTTCCTTAAAACCTTCCCCTGAAGTCCCTGGGTTTCTGCTTTGAGTCACTGCTCTGTGCTTCTCCCTGGCCCATGTTGGGTTCCTTAGTGGTCTTCCATGCCGTGGACTCACCGGGACTAAGGGGGCTGTAGAGAAAATGGGCAGTTTTCAAACCAAGCATCCCCAGGGCTGGGGAGACGGCTAAGCAGTTATGAGCATTTGCTGCTTTTGCAGAGGACCCAGCACCCATTTTGGGTGGCTCCCAACTCCATGTGACTCCCGTTCCAAGGGATCTGACACCCTCTTCAGGACTCTATAGGTACCAGGAATGCACATGGTGCACAGACATACTTGCAAACAAAACACCCATCTACATAAAGTAAACTAAAATGCATAAAATATTAATAAAGGAAAACCTCTTTCTGGGGTTCACAGAAACCTTGAGTGCTGTGAGCTTCCCAGGACACGGGATTGAGGTTAGAACCCGTCTAATCTGGTCCCACCAGCTGGTGGAGCTCACACCAATCCTTCAAAGGAGGGTCTGCTTATTTGTAAGTAAACTGAGGTTCAGAAAATCTTAACTATTTGTTCCATACCCCAAGACTCAGGCTTAGAAATTCCGAGCTAAGGGCCAGCCCCGATTTGTACTCCCAACTCCTATATCCCCTTTATGTCAACTTGACGCAAGTTAGAGTCATCAGAGAGGAAGGACCCTCATAGAGAAAATGTCTCCATAAGATTGGGCTGTAAGCCCTGTTGGGCATTTTTAGTTAGTGTTTGATGGGGGAAGGACCAGCCCATTTTGTGTGGTGCCATCCCTGGGCTGAGGTGGTCCTGGATTCTGTAAGAAAGCAGGCTGAGCAAGCCGTGAGGAGCAAGCCAGTAAGCAGCACCCCTCCATGGCCTCTGCATCAGCTCCTGCCTCCAGGTTCCTGGCCTGTTTGGGTTCCTGCCCTGTCTTCCTTTGATGATGGACTGTGATGTGGAGGTGTAGTGAAATAAACCCTTTCCTCTCCAAGCTGCTTTGGCCATGGAATTTCATCACAGCAATAGAAACCCTAACTGAGACAGGGGATGATGGCCCGCTTGCTTGTCTGCGTGGGACAGACCCATTCCCATGAGCTAATGACAAAGATCTCCTTAATACCGCATTTCCAAAATATGCAGTTTCTCTAGGACCTTCCCTTAGTAAGTCCCCAAATGCCTTGTGCTTCTCAGCCATACAGTGACCTTTTTATTGAGGCAGTGCTTTTGCTGCTCTGAATTCTGTGTGATGCAACAGAATGGCTGCCCGTGGTTCTTTGGAAAGAGACTTTTTAAGCACAGCCCATTCTGGAAAATGATGAAGTTACCACCTATCACCACTAGAGGGAGCTGAAGCACAGCTCTAGATGCTACTGAATAAAATAACAGTAATCACAATGACTGATTCGCTACTGTATTCTTTGCCTTGTATTCAGCCTTCTATGGATCATCCATTGAGTTCTCCCAGCACTCATGTTAGTACATTAGTCATCCTATTCTTGGAATCTTTCAGGGAAACGCAAGCACAGAGACCCTAATGTGCACAGTTTGTTGTGGGATTTCCTCCCCTGCTGTGGCTATCAAACAGGAAACCCTGTGAGCACAGAGGGCTGACTGGGTAGACAGATGCTGCTGCTGCCCACAGAGACCAGAGCGGGTGTCAGATCCCCTGGAACTGGAGCTATAAATAGGTGGTTGTGAGTTGCCAGAAGTGGGAGCTGGGATCTGAACTGGGGTCCTCTGGAAGAGGGAGTGCCCTTAAGCAGTGAGCTGTCTCACCAACCTCAAGAGGTGATAATTAATGGCCAATAAATAATTGGTGATTGCATATGGAGTAGGGAGCTAAGTGATTTGATTCATTACTTCTAAGGCTCCTGACAACCCGATTACAAGATATTGCCGCTTGCCCATTGTTATTCTTAACTTTAAGAGCAGGTTGTAAATGCACTGGGGAGGGGGACCAGAGAGAGTAGAATGCAGACCCTCAAGTTCATCATTTGATTTCTTACTCTGTAACCTGTGGCCATGTTTGACATCATCATCATTGGCAGTCTTCACTGGGTTGTTATCTTAGAAAATGGCATTTCCCGTAAAGACACCATATTGTAATGAGTGAAATGAGCGAGACTCTTGTCACATCTGTACTCAAAGTATAGACTCAAGTTGTCCCTCAAACGTCCTTCTTAAAAAATAACAGTATTGTGGCTGGGTGGCGGTGGTACACACCTTTAATCCCAGCACTCAGAAGGTAGAGGCAAGTGCATCTCTGTGGGTTCGAGGCCAGCCTGGTCTTCAAGAGCTAATTCCAGGACAGGCTCCAAGGCTACAGAGAAACCCTGTCTAGAAAAACCAAAAACCAAAACAAACAAACAAACAAGCAAAAAAAGTATTGTGTATGTGCAGGTGAGTGTGTCTGTGTGTGAGAGTGAGCATATGAGTGTGTGTGAGCGTATGTGTGGCATGTGTGTGTAGATCAGAGAACATCTTTGTGGAGTCTATACTCTTCCATTTTTACATGGGTTTCAGGGGACTGAATTCAGATTTCCAGGATAGCACAGTAAGTATTTTAACTAGCTGAGCCCTCTTACTCCACTGCCCTGCCCGAAATGACTCTTATAATTAGTTTCTTTCAACCAGAATCCCAACAAGAGCCACTCTTAGACATATCTTTAAAACGGAGACCGCTACCACTCTTTGTTTTAAAAATGGCTCCGGGCTGCTGAGATGGCTCTGAGGGTGAGGGCGCTCGCCGCTGACAAGCCTGACATCCCAAGTTTGATCCCTGGAACCCACGTGGTGGAAGGTGGACACTGTTTACAAAAGGGAATTCATTTAAACTCTTTTGTAAACTACACAAAGCAATGTGACTTAGTCATAGGATTATATGTGTCGACTGTGAAGATGGTAAGGTACATTTCCTCTTTGAGAAGCCCGCACCCTTGCTTGGGAACGCATTGCAATCCACTTTAATAAATCCCAACTCTGCTCCCTACTGCTGTGTCCCAACATTTTTCTCTGTGGTGAACCCAAGAGTCCTGGACCTGCTGGAGTGTAAGCCCCGAGAAAGAACCCCCCAGGGAAAGAACTCTGAGGATCTGTGCCTCTGTTCTTACCACCTGCTGACAGTCCCACAATTGTCAGGATTGCGTGAAGTCTCTTTCTTAGGGGCAGCTTCCTCCTCTGGCTGGCAACCAGCTACAGTTTTTTCCCCTAGCATGAAGAGTCCAGTGACATTCATTTCTTGGTGGGTGGGTGGGGGTCTGTTGTTTTAATAGTCTGACAGTCAAAGGGAGGGGCATTTACCTCTTCAGAAGCTTTTCATTCCTGCCAAGTGTTTACAATTCTCCACTCTGTTTTTACGCCCCATTCTTGATGTGAACTTTGCCTGTTTTTTGAAAAAAACAAAAAAAACAAAAAACAAAACAACAAACAAAACAACAAACAACCTCCCCACAAAACACTAACAGAATACAAGAAGGAAATGAGATCAGAATGTATTCAGTTAGTGTCAGGCAACCCCAAGAACCACACCGTGGGCTGGAGTGCCAACCTAGCAGTTAAGAAGATCGGCTGCACTTGCAGAGGACCCAGGTTCGTTTCCAGCACCCACATGGGGATTCACAACCACCTATAACTTTGGTTCCAGGGGATTCAATGCCCTCTTCTGGTCTCTGTGGGTACTGCATGCAAGTGTTATATACACACACACACACATATACACACACATGTACATACAGGCAAACACTCACACACATAAAATAAAAATAAATAAAATATTTTAAAAAAATACCTCCATAACCTCTTGACCTTAGTTTTGGAAAAGGCTGACATAAGTGAATCCATTTTTGTTGTTGGCTTTGAGGCAGGGTTGTGCTGTTCCCCATAGCCATGTGGTATCAGCCTTGCCACCCTATTCTTTGACATTGCGGTCTGGGTCTCTTTTGAGCTCAGAAAACTTTCATGTTCTGAGCACCTGAGAGAAAGGACCTGTATGAGGGCTCCTCCCATCACAGGATTATCCCAGGATGTGTATGTGCCAGGATGGCGACCACACATGCCGTGATGGTACTGGCAGCAAGTCTGTCCTCGGCAAACGCCTGACATCACAAATGGCTCTCCGCCTTTTCCCTTTGCCCGGATGTGAACTCGACTATCATGGCAGCGCCTTGGCCTCCTTTGGTTCTGGCCCTCTGAGTTTTCCTTTTGATTTTGTGAGGTGCCCTTGCTGTTCTGTCCAAGCTACTCAGTGGGTTGCTGTTATGACACCCACAATGCCTGGTACAGTAACAAAGCCATTGAGAGTCCGGGCATGGCAGATGGCTGCTTCACCCTGCAGGCGTCTCAGCTGAGGGAGCTGGAGATTCAGACCCAGAAACCTCCGTGGTTTACCTCCTTGTCCGGGATGTTACCAGGGAATGTGGAACACGACCCGGTGTACTTACTGACTTGTGTGCAATTTTCCTATGGAAGTAAATTAATACTGTGGATCCCTTGATGGCTCCAAAGAGCTCGCTGGGAGCAAAGAGAAACAAGAGTAGGAGAGAATATACATTTTATTGTCCTAGATGGAGGCCCACTTCTTCACTTGGCATGGCTGGCCTTTACTCGGGCAACGGCCTGGAGCAAGTACGGAAGAAGCGACCTCATTCCTTCAACACTGGCTTCCTAACCTGCCTCCCCCACCACACGCCCACCCAGTCAGCTCTCCAAGACTTCACATTGGCCTTGTGCTCAGCCAGGCTGCCAGCTGGCTCCTTCTGGTTTTTCTGTTTCTGGTCTTTCATCTCCTTGTTCACAGCACTCTGAGCACAAGGAGCTCTTTCCTTCCCACACAGGACCATGGTGCCTGATTTATCTTTTCCTGGAATGCTACCCTCAGATCATCTTACATTTTGTTCCTTCTTGCCTTTGAGGTCTCAATTCAAATGTCGCACCTTTTCTGTCTATTTCCTTCAAACTGACTAATTTTTGTTTGGTGTTTTCTCCATCCTCCTCCTCATTCCCCTCTCCCCTTCCTCTTCCCCTCTTTCCTCCCCTTCCCCTCCCTTCTCCCCCTCCTCCCCCTTCTTCCCCTCCTTCTCTCTCTCTCTCTCTTTCTTTCTTT
>PVIU01003710.1:0-139536 GCA_004026605.1 Ondatra zibethicus
AGTCCCATGACCCCTGGCTCAGCCTGTCAGGTCATGTGGCCCTTCACTTCCCTGTTTGCCCTTGAGCTTGGTTCCCTAATTTGTCAGCTGGCCTGGTGGCTTGCAGCTGGTTTTTATTTTTTTAAATTGCATCTATTGAGTGTGAGTGGGTTTGTGTGTGCACCAGTCACTCCGCTCATGTGGAGGTCAGAAGACAACCTGCAGGAGTTCGCTCCTCCCATCATGTGGGTACCACATCTAGGGACTGTGGCGAGGTGCTTTTGCCCACTGAGCCATCTCATCATCTCATCAGGCTTCTTAAAGGCCCTGTTTTACTTGTGAAGTTGTAGAGATGGCATCCCTGACTGTCATGGTTAAGACAGTGGACTTTGGAGATTTGGACAGACCTAGGAGCCGTGCACAGCTCAAGTATGCATTGTGTGGCCGTGGACGAATGACCTTCACCTTTCTGGGTGGTGTCATCAGCAGAAGCAAGGCAATGAAGGCACCTTTGGAGGGAGTGAACTAAAAGAATGCCTGGGAGAACTTAGCATAATGCTGGGGAAATGTGGTTACTATTAAATGCAGCTCTCTTTTCCTTTATGGTTATTCATCATCATCATCATCATCATCGAGGTTGGGTGTTTTACCTGCATGGCTGTATGTGGACTACATGGGTGCCTGGTGCCAACAAAGACCAGAGGAGGGTATCAGATTCCCTGGAACTGAAGTTAACACATAGTTGTGAGCCACCATGTGAATGCTGGGACTCAATCCCGTATTTTCTCTTAACCATTGAGCCGTCTCTCCAGACTCTTCGTGAGTTTACTTTTATTTTAAGACAAGGTTATGCTTTGTAGTCCAATTACTCTCTATGTAGCCCAAGTTAGTCTCAAATTGCTGGCAATCCTACAGTTTTAACCTCCCAAATACTGGGGTTTCAGACAGAGTTTCTCTGTGTGTAACCCTGGCTGTCCTGAAACTCAATCTTTAGACCAGGCTGGCCTCAAACTCAGAGATTCCCCTGCCTCTGCTCCCAAGTGCTGGGATTAAAGGCATACACCTCCACACCCGGCTGCAGCAAGTCCTTTTAACCACGAAACCAGCTCTCTAGCCCCAACATGAGGCTTTTAGATATGTATTTGTTATGGAATTGCTATATCAAACCAACTTTCTTACATACTTACAGTATGGAGAGAACACTGAAAATCTGTAATTCTCTTGACAGTTTCTGAATATATCTTTTATTGTTCACCATAGTGTGGTGAGAGCTCTCAAGTATATTCCAGTGAGACACAGAGAGGTTGTCACTTGTCCTGGGTCATGAAGCATCATCATGGCCTCCTCATGGAAGCTCATGCCTACTGGCTCTGCAGTGAACAGGGAAAGGGCAGGAGGGAAACTCTTCTCTGGAGAGGACAGTACAAAGAGGTCTAGCCACAGACTCGCTCTGCAAGGCCCTTCAGACTGAAGTGTCTCCATATGTGCAATGGGTATGTGACCGTTCTCCTGCCCCAGTTTTGAGAGCTGCTCACGGTGAATACAGAGCATCTCATTCCTCTTGCAGAGGCTCCCTAAGAGACATCCAATCTCTCACCAAGCTCACTGTGAGAACATGCCGTGTGCAAGGCACTGGGGTGGGCCGGGGACAAGCTCAAGAGGAAGCAGATGTATGTCTGCCTCCTTGATAGGAGATCCTGAATGGTGAAGACAGCAACAGTAAGAGATTTTAATCATTTCTAGTAGGGATCGTTTATTTGAGCTAAGATTCTGCAGGCGAATGCTGGCACTGAGAGCTTAGAGTAAGAGGCTAATGCTGGGGAGGCAGGGGTAGCTTAAATCAACTTCAAGACCTGCCTGGCTGGTGTGAAGGATGTTTAAAGGCCAGACGGGCTAGACCTGTCCTGGGAGGAAGGCAGGCACGAGCCAGGTAATGAGTCTCCAGTCTGTGGGCTCTGTCCTGGGCAGGCCACTTCTCTGACCCAGCAGCCCTATCTATACACAGTAGACTCTTCTGATCTGCACTCGGTTGTAGGTATAAAGCAAGGTGGGGATTCTGGCTCCATCTACCCTGGCCCCTGTGTGTGGCCCGAGGCGGGCTACCACTTCTTTCCTTGCACCTCTGCCTCTGCGGTGTGGGAACATGTTAGAAGTCTCTGTGGGCTGCAGAGCAGCTCCGCGGTAGAGCATTTGCATAGGTGTGTGCAAGGCCTTGGGTTCAAACCCCAGCACTACGTTAGCCTTGTGTAGTCGAGGCAGGAGGATCAGAAGTTCAAGGTCATCCCTCCTACCTGTGAGTTCAAGGCCAGCTTGGGATATATGAGATCCTGTCTTCCCTCTTGCATACCTCCCTTCTGTCCCCCTAAAGAATGACAGAGCAGGAAACTGTTCTGAAATAGTTTAGCCTAGGTACTAAAAAAAAAAAAAAAATCTGATGTTTTTAAACTGGCCACAAAAGTGTATCTTGTAAACCCACAATGTTGCTGGCTCCAGGGCCAATCTGGCTGTGTGTGTGTAACAAAACTTGCCTGGTGATCTTCAAGCGAGCTAACATTCAAGCACAGCTGGATCTGGCAGCCACCCCTGGAAAAGGGACAGTGATTTCAGCCATATGGGGAGGGATACTTCATCCTGGAGCCTGTAACTCCACAAATTGTAACCACCTGTAGCTGTGCTAACCGTAAGGAAGCTCCTAGAAAGAGAATTAAGCACCTTCACCACTGTGGAACAACTCTGGGCCCTGAGCCAAGAGACACGACTCCTACCTTGGAGCAGCAGACTAGACTGCCAGCAGGTGGTGTGAAGGGGCTCACTGTGTTAGGCTGTGGCCTCTTGACCACCATGGGGGTGAACTAACTCGGAGGCTATAGAGGTGGACCCTAGGCAAGGTGTCATGAGAATTCAGGCAGAGGGCTGGCAGAGGCAAAGAAGCCAAGGGCTGAGGCATTCCAGTGATCTAAGAGTTGGCTGGGCCTTGTTCGTCTCTTGCTGAGTGGGATAAAGGCCTTGTCCACTCTGGGGCTGGTAATAATGACACCAGCTATTATTTTAGGGAGTGCTTACTATGTGCCCCGTGCTATTCTGAGCTATTCTGTGTATCCCCTCATTCCTCTCTCTGCACCCTATGACAGGCACTACTGCTCTACAGATGAGTGCCTTGCCTAAGGTCCTTCAGCCCCTCAGGGCTCGCATCACCAAGCTGCTACCACAGTGCCTGGGGCAGCCAGCATAGGAGTGGGAAGCTGCAACATTCCTGTGGGACTGTCCCACATGGTGGGGGAGGGAATAAGGGCTTGTAAGGGTCTTGCTTGGGATCTAGGAGGGCCAGGGATTGGAGCAGGCCTGATATTTCCCTCTAGCAATGTACTGAGAGCTGGGGTCCATTATGAATGTGATTTTTTTTTAAGCTGCCTTCAGCTGCTGCATGAGAATAGGCTGGGGGGCCAGCAGAGCAGCAAGGAGACCTATAGGGAGGCTGCTGTAGATGCCTGCGCTAGGGGCTGCTGGCTGAGAGAGAAGGTTGCCATGGTGACAGGGACATGGGGGTGGATGCCAAGAATGTGCTGAGTGGATCTGCAGGTCTTGCTGGAATAGTATATTGCTGGGCCGCTAGTCAGGCACACATGAAGGGCTTGAAATGAGAATCCAAGAGGGAAGAAGGGCAGGGTGCCTGGGACTTTGCAGGACACAAAGGAGTCTGAACTCCCTTCTCTGGACACAAGGGAGTGTGAAACTTTGGGGCTGCCCTCCCTAGATGATAGCCCTGTGATCTGCAGCCAACCTGAGGGTTGGAGGTGATGCTGAGGCAGGAGCACTGGGCCCTGGGTTTTCCAAAGGCAAAGGAGAACCATTGCTTCTTGGACCACACACCCATAGGGAGGAGAGGTGATGGTGAAGGAGGATCAAACTCCTGGAAAGTTGTTAGTGGGTCTGGGAGTCCAGAATTTAGAACCATAGCTGTCAGGGCAGTGGACCATAGGGCATTAGAGTCCTGGCCCTAATAGGTCCAGCCTTGGCCAGTAGCTGCCTGTGAGGCCAGGAGACCCTTGACCCCTTTCTGTCCCTCTTGAGTACTGGAAACTGGTCCTTCTCCTCCTCTTTAAGTTTAAAAACTAGGCTGACCTTGCCCCAAGGATTGAGACGTGTCTAAAGGGTGGATCAGCCCTTCTCAGTTGGAAGCTCCAGGTCATTCTTGAGCGGACCCTTCCCTGGGAGGGAGTGGAGCCCCACATCCTCCAATTATGCGCCCACCACAGGCCACAATGAGCTGTTCAGATAACCATCGGGGGCTGCTGACCTGCTGCAGGAACAATGCTGGCTGCTCAAGCTGTTTTCACAGTGGCCACAGGCCTGCTAAGGCATGCGGCCCCGGGGGAGCCGCAGAGAAAGGCCATGCGGATGCTCCCCCAGACAGAGGAAGGACTCCGGGGGCTGCCCAGTGGCTCCAGGAAGCCTTTCTTGGTCTGCTCACTGTCAGATAGTGAAACAATTGGGGTCCTCCACCCCAAGCCAGCCAGTGAGAGGAAGGAGGTGTGGGGGAAGTGGGGTTATTGAGCTTTTGGGCCTCTCCTTCTTGCAGAACCCCCCGGGGACCTGGCATGTCACTTCTGTATAACCCTAATGTCTCTGGCAACCACTCTGGACCTTAGTGCAAGGTCTTACCATGTTCTTCTTGGCAGTGAGGTTCTGTTGGTACAGCAGCACTTTCCTGATGCCCTACTGTGTTCTGGTCATGGAGAAGACTGCCAGCTGGGCAGTGTGCTCACGGCCAGTGCCACTGGTGCTCAGGCAGGAGTTGGCTGTGGGAAGCCAGGTTGCAGCCAGGCAGGTGAGGGTGCTTTCCCAGAGGGAATGAGCTGGGAACAGCGCGCTCTGTATCTGTTTCAGTGGGTGTTCTTATGAGGAGCACAGACCCTGTGTGCTCTGACCTTCCAGTTTTGTAAGAGGACTTCAAAATTTCCATTTTTCTCTGTAATCTCATATTTCAGTGCCAGCTATTTACTTGGGTCACGAAAACAAACAAGGTGTCCTAGGCTTTGTGGCTACCTTTTGTTGTCTCACTCATTTTATTCTGCAGATAGGGAAACTGAGGCTCAGAAAAGATCAAGGAGGGCTATTAGCTCTGAGTCCCGTCCCCCCCCCCCCCAGCTCATTCCTACTCTGCAGCTCTCTGCCATGCTGTATGTGATCCCTTGCTCACAGGACCCTGGCTTGGTTCCTTTCTTATCAAAGGACTTGCTTATGTGTCCTTTGATGACTTGAATGGTGACCATCACAAGATGTGACAGTCTTCGCTAACTCTAGAGATACGAGGAGATGCTAGGAGATGATGAACGACAGCTAATACAACCCCCTGCCCAGGGTGGAGTCCAAGCAGGAGGGTGACTCTGAACTGTTGCAGGCTTAGGAAGCCTTTTTATGTTCAAGCTCAGCTGGGAAACAGACCTGCCTAGAGTCAGCAGGTCTGAATAATGGATAGTAAGTAGCAAGTCCTTCCTGGTTCACAGCCTGGGGATGGGACCCAGGCTTTCCGTGCTCATATTCCACACTTACTCTGCCCTGGCTTCACATTCTCAGCTGCCACAAGCATCCTTGTATAATTCTGCATAAGAAAGCCTTATTATTATTTTTTTTTCTGCTGCAAACGTATTCTGTAACTGCCCATTTTCTATACCCTGCCTGATGGTGAAGCCTATTTCCCAGGATGGTGTTCTGTACAGCCAACACCATCTTCCCACTTTGCCTGGCACCTCCTGGAGGTCAGGCCCCACACTAGGCTCTGCACGGGGGTATACCTGAGATGTGAGTTACTGTCTTCTGTGCAGACCTCAAATTAGAAAAGTGTTTGTTGGTGTGGGGAGCTGCGGACAGCCTCTCCTGTGGAAGATGTCTGGACCTGCCCAGGGTATCCAGGCTGAATGAAATTTGATATTTCAAAAGGGACAGTCTTGGGCCACCTGTCCTTCTCTTTGGCTGGTGCCTGGGAAGTGGGGCCTGTTGTTGCTATAGGTTGCAGATGTTTAAGCCTTGAATTTTTGAGATCCTTGGGATCTAGATGGCTTCTATGATGGGGACTCATGGTGGGGGCGGGAACTTTCTAAGTCACTGGGGTAGTCCTCATCCTCCTCATTGATTCTGCCTTCCATAGAAAACGAGGAAATGGCCACCAAGGAGAAGCTGCAATGTCTGAAAGACTTCCACAAAGACATCCTGAAGCCTTCTCCAGGGAAGAGCCCAGGCACGCGTCCTGAGGATGAGGCTGAGGGGAAGCCCCCTCAGAGGGAGAAGTGGTCCAGCAAGATTGACTTTGTGCTGTCTGTGGCCGGAGGCTTCGTGGGTTTGGGCAACGTCTGGCGTTTCCCGTACCTCTGCTACAAAAATGGTGGAGGTGAGTCTGGGTCAAACTGGAGGCTAGGGCCAGAGCGTGAGAGTTTTTTTCCTATTCTGCAACCTTCTCCAGGACAGGTATACCCTGCCCCAACTGCACCTCAGACACAGGGTCAGCATGCCTGAGTACAGGGTGGTGTTGTGTTAGCCTCTGGCTAGGTTACATTCTGAAGGACCCTCCCTCACCCGCTCTGATCCTCTGTTTGTCCTGTCTCACTCATGCCCCCTCAACCTCAGACATCCATGCCTTCTATTCCTCTATTCCACCACCTCTGAGCTCACAGCCTTTTCTTTTAGCATCTTTGATAACTGATTTTGCTTTTTAACCTCACCCTCTGTATTCCCAAAAGTTAGTCCTGTCTCTTTCAGTAAATAGCAGGCCAGTAACCTTTGCCATAATGCAAAGGGGGAGTGGGGCCGGAGGACATCCATGAAGGTATTCTAGCTGTGGTGGGTTGAGTTGGTGGGTTTGGGTTTTTGTGTGGGCTGTGTCTCCTCCTGCGGAGGTCTCTGAGAGAGCCTTCTTGGGTGTCAAAGTTAGGCAGCACCAGTCTAGATCCGTTTTCGCTGGTGCAGAGGGAGACCAGAGAAGAATGTAGGTGGCAACCACTTGTCATGTGACTGTACAGGTAGGCATCCTCCTGCCTGTTGCTGTGGTAGGAGAATTGCTTTTGGGGGAACCTCCTCTTAGTGCCTGGTTTCTTTACCTCATAGGTATCAGATGTCCTGGGAACTCTGATGAGTGTCCTAGATGCTCCCTAAACAAAGCAGATAGCCTAGACCCAAGGTGCCCACAGTTTCACAATGTTTATGGATCTGCTGAAGCCATTAGTGTACGCAGGCAGGACCACCCCCTTTAGATACTTCATTCCCTGTCTCCCCCCCGGCACCCACCACCAGCTGGAGATTCCTCTTCCCGCTTTCCACCCCATCTGCTTCTGGACTTTCCTGGCCGCTGACCCAGGCCAGCCTGTGGCAGATGGGTGAAGCTCCAGCAGGAGGTAGTACTGTACCTGGGTCTAGCAAGCCGAGCAACTTCTATTGGGAAGGATATTTTGGAGAAGGCAGGCAGGTGACAGGCATAGGCACCAGACTGGTGGCTTGGAGATTTGCAGTTTAGCAGGTGGGACGGGTGGGTGGGCCTGGAGAATCTTCAGTGGGGTCTGAGTTTGGCCTCCATGCTTACATCCCTCCCTCCTGATAACTTTGGTGGGGAGGGCTTGGGAGTGAGCAACTTAGCGACCATGCTATGACAGTCACAGCTTCACTCTCTCCCCTCTGCTCACTTGACAGGTGCCTTCCTCATACCGTATTTTATTTTCCTGTTTGGGAGCGGCCTGCCTGTGTTTTTCCTGGAGGTCATCATTGGCCAGTACACCTCAGAAGGGGGCATCACCTGCTGGGAGAAGATCTGCCCCTTGTTCTCTGGTGAGTATATAGCTGGGGTCACCTAGATCTGTATGCATTGGGTCCACCAGGTTTTTAGTGACAGCTGCCATCTTCTGGGTTTATCAGATCTCACATGTATCAGTGCCAGGTGCAGGGCAGCAGCATGTTGTGATGTCACTGTCACCAAGAGGCAGGGAAAAGGGAGATACAGCAGGTTTCTGGCTGCGCAGAAAGTCCCTTTAGGGCCACCTCTGTGGGTGTCTGGATCCATCTCTCCATATTTCCATCCAACCATCCATCCATTGACCCATCCATCCATGTTTTCATCCATCTATTTATCCATCCATCCATTCATCCATCCATCTCCCTTCCTTCCTTGCTTCCTTCCTGTCTGTGTCTGTCTATCATCGACTTATCTTTCCATCTATCTATCCATACTTCCATATTTCTGTCTTCCTATCTATCTGTTTTCATCCATCCATCCAATGTTTCCCTCCATATTTTCATTTATCTATTCATCCATCCATCTCTCTGTCAATCTACCCATCCTTCCATATTTCTATCTATCCGTCCATGTTTCTATTAATTCATTCATCTATATTTCTATCCATCTACCATACATCTGTCCATCTATATTTCTATCCACCCATTTTAATAGAAAAATCCATCCTTCTGTCCATCCATGTTTCTGTCCACCCATCTAACAGTCCAACTGCACAATTATTGTCTTGTCCCTACTTTTATTCCTGTGATTTGTCCAGCTACCACTTCTCTGACCACTCATTCACATGCCCTATTCTTCATCCAGTTACTCCTTCACCCTGTGACTATTTTCTGCTTATTGTTGAGAAGGCTCCTTTGACCCACAGCCTAGACACACCAGTGCCTCCCAGTTGTGCCTCTTTTTTGACATGTGTCCATTTTGCTTGCCTTGCCCATAGGCATTGGCTACGCATCCATCGTCATCGTGTCCCTCTTGAATGTATACTACATTGTCATCCTGGCCTGGGCCACATACTACCTATTCCAGTCCTTCCAGAAGGAGCTTCCCTGGGCCCACTGCAACCACAGCTGGAACACACCACAGTGCTTGGAGGACACCCTGCGTAGGAATGAGAGTCTCTGGATCTCCCTTAGGGCCACCAACTTCACCTCGCCTGTCATCGAGTTCTGGGAGTAAGTTCATGGGAAAGAGGAGGGGCATGGACAGGTCTTAAGGGGACAGCATCTTCTTGACTGTGGGAGACCCTGTCTCTGGAGGGAAGGAAAACACACAGCTGGAGTTAATGCTGTGCCTTTGTCTCATACAAGATGGAATTGAATCTCAGTTTACCACCTAATGGCTATTTGCTTTTTTTTAGGCAAGTTACCCCACTGCCTTTTGAGCCTTAGTTTAACTGTCAAATGAGGAAAATGTATCATTCTTTTCCCATGGGATTCCTGTGAGAGAATTGTCTCCAAATATAGGTGTACATGTGTTTGAAAATTATAATTTTCTTAATATATTTTGGGGAAAACATTTTATTATCACAGAGAAAATTGCATTCATATAGTTATTCAAATGGAAAGGTGAGTTGATAGTAAACATATATATATACATATATATTAGATAGATAGATAGATAGATAGATAGATAGATAGATAGATAGATAGATAGATAGATAGATAGATAAGTTTGTTGAACTCATGACTACTTGGTGCCATTTTGGGTTGTGCTCAGTTTGGTAGGGCTGCTTTTGGGCTCCTTCATGTGTCCATGGGTCACTCTTTTGTGGCTGGCCTTGCAATGGAGAGGGTGTTAGGAATGGATGACTTGTGTTATCTCATCCCTCAGTCTTTCCCCTTTAGCTTGCCATACACAGCTTAGGAGCAACAGACAGGCAAACCCTAGCATGTGAACAGTGTGCAGATTCTCCTTGTGCTAATGGCGTTTGGGGAACTCTTATGAGCCTGTGTTCCAGTACATCTTAACAGTTCACGGAGGTTGATTAGAAACCCTTCAGTGCATCACTTCCCTTGTAAGCATATGCTCTTCACTCAGGGTGCTTCGTCAGGGGCAGTCTCACCTCTGGAAATGACTGAGATAAGGCCTCTTGTGCAGCCGAGAGCCAAGGCAGACAAAGGCCTGACCCAGACTACCGTGGGATGAGAATCCTTCTCCTTGGTGGGCAGTGGCTGCCTTTGAGGTGTTATCCTACTTCAAGGAAGCCAAACTAGGGACCATCAGGAGAGAGATGCGTTGTGATTCCTACAAGGATGGGTCAGCTATTCTTACTTGCAGGAGGTGGTCTTCCTTGGGTGGCCTGTGCCATGCCTAGGCCTTTTGTACTACATTCACAGGCAGGGCCCTGGGCTTTGGGGACTTTGGGTATTCTGATGTGTATGTTTTCCACTAGCAAACAAAGGGGAGTATTAAAAGTTTCCCACCCTTCAGAGAGCTGAGCTTTTAAACAAAGGAATATTGGCATTTCACTCTTTTCCTTGAAGGGGCCCAAGGCCATGGGCCCTGGCTATTCTGTGCTGTTCTTGGCATGGTGTGGATACCAGGGCTACCACTCCCAGGCTTCTGGCACCTGGCCAGCCTTGAGGTATCTGCTGAACCTCAAGGTTTGGACCTTCATGCTGCCACATCTGCCTTGGCAGATGCGGTCTCCTCTCTGGGCCTCAGTATCCATACCTGGGATGACCCTAGTACCGTCCTAAGGGCTATACTGCAGTCCTAGATGGATGAACCTCTTGCATGGTCACCCTGTAAAGCTGTTCTCTCACTCAGGTTACTGTTCATGTTGTGTCATCACTGTGGTTAAAGTATCTCTCTGGGGGCATTTAGAATCTGTATGTGGCCCCCTCAAATGTCCACAGGCTCTGGTGACAGGGGAGTCATGCTCTTTTTTGCCTTTGCCTGGCACCTGTCATTGTGGCTTGAAAGTCTTGGGAGACTTCTGCTCAGTGCCCCTTCTCCTCAGACATTCCTAGCCTGAGTCTGTTCCAGCACCCTTATATTAGAAGCATTTGCGCAAAGCACTTGGCTTTTGCTTCTCGTCAGGAAAACTCAGAGACACTGAGACTTAAGGGAAATGCCTGGTTCCACTGGCTTTTTTGCAGGCTCTTCCACAGTGTCTGTGGATATGCTGTGCCCAAGGGGTGCCGGCTTCTGCCCACACTGGCTTGCACAGGCTCTTGACCTGACTTTGAATTCTCGAAGAACCTCTGAGAATACCTTAGCATTCACAGTGCCTGAGCCTGGGCTCCACTGAGCAGAGCCACAGAGCAGGTTGAGATGAGGCCTTGGGGCAACCGTCTGCTGAGCATGTGTGCAGAAGTGGGGTGGGCAAGAGCGTCACCAAGTCCGTAAGGGCTTCCTGCTTCCAAGAAGCTCCCTTGTCTTGGACTTGAAACAGCGATCAAGAAGGTGACAGGGTGGGTGCAATGAGCTGTTCGATGCAAAGGCTTCTTCTCCCCTTCCGTTTAATTTATTTTAGGAGGGTTGAGGTATGCACATCATGACGTGTGTGAAGGTCAAGGGACAACTTCTTTCCTTATGTTTTTACATGAGTTCCAGGGACTGAATTCAGGTCGTCCGATTTAACGGCAAGAACTTTTATCCAGTCAGCCCTCTTGATGGCCCCTGAGGTTTCTTAAGTAGTGGAAAGAGTAAGGCAAGGTGGGACACTCTTCCTCACATTTCATGTGCAGCTTACTGGCCCTCCATCATGTTCAGAATCCAGTCACCCTCCCGGTGTGTTGCCACACCTCTTGAGGGACTCGCATGTGCAGGTAAAGGACACTCAGCTTCTTGCTCACTACCTGCCTTTTTCCGTGAAGCTCGGGTCCATCCCTGCCTTTCCCAAGCTGTGATCTTACCCTGCCAGAGAGGAGTGGGCGGGTACAGCAATGCTCACTGAGCACTGGCCCAGGCCCAGGCAGTTTTTCCTTCTTTCTTTACCTGAACCAGATCTGGAGGTCTGGGAGCCAAAGGAAACAGGCATGGTGGGAGCAGAGCCTCCCCCCAGTTTCTAATCACTAGAGGACTCTGTCAGCTACCCCGTGACCCTTCCCTTCTGCTGGTTACCATGGAGGCAGGAGGACCTCAGAGGGGAACTCCCCTCCCCCGTGTGGTCTAAGTGTAGCTCCCACATGTCCCAAGCCTCTAAGGTCAGGGCAGTTGGGACTCAAGCTTGAGTCCTTCTATGCTGTGCGAGGCAGCACTAGCTGGCCCCAGCACTCACATCTGCTCTTTGTCATTAAGGAACCTGGACAAGCTATGTGCTTAGGGTTCTGGGGACACAGCACCCACAGGTCCACCCTGAGGGAACTTTCTGTCTATGTTCCACTCTACCTCCTATCCCTGTGACACAGGGCAGGCTTTGGAGCCAAGTCCATGATCATAGGTCACATGGTACACTGCTTGTGTGCATGCACATCTGTATTTCTTCGGTCTCTGGTCGGGCTTGGGCCCCTCTCTGAGCCTGTCCCTGGTACACTTAACCCTGTCTGCAAAGCCTGACAGGGTTCTTAGCCTCTGCAATTCCTGTGAGAAGCCATTCAGCCCCAGAGACTGACATTTTACATTGGCGTTAGAGCATGTTTGGTGGCTGCCTGGTGGAACCACAGAACTTCTGCCCCTACAGTCTCATCCCACTGGTCCTCCCCCTCTGGGGTCACCTCTGTCCCCAAACCTCCTGCTTCCCCCACAGGCCTTGGAGGACAGGCGGGGCCTGGTCTGGCCTAACGCCCTTCAGCAGACTGGAGCCAGGCCTTCCTCCGAGGCTCCTGCAGGGCCCCCTGGGAGCCCAGCATGGATCATTAGATTCTATTAGAATCAAAGAAATGAGTCATATTTGCACACAAGCCATGCTCAGCCAATCTCCTCCGTAGCTGTCGGAAGGAGGAGGTGCGGGGAAGGGCTGTGTGGGGGCCTCATGCTCCGGCCGGCGGCTCTTTTATAATTGTTGCCTCTGCCAGTCTCCAGGGGACGGCTGCGGCCAATAAACGGCTGGCTTGAAGTCAAAAGGAAACGATTTGGCCCACTCTGAGGATGAATTTACATCTCCAAGTACTGACTGGACGGCAGCAGGGCAGCCGGCTGCAAACACACGTCCAGGCCGGCCACAATTTTTTAGTTCCCCTCCTGGCAAGATGTGGCCCTTTTCTTGGAAAAGATCTGCAGCTTACCTCTGGAAGAGACTGGAAAACTCAAGGCTGGGAACCCTGACCAGAGACACACTGATGTGCCCCAGAGGGCATCCGAAAAAAGGAATACAGCCTCAGGCTTGATTACTGCCTAGGGTCAATGGGAGGCTGAGCCTCAGTTTCCCCATCTACCAAATGGCTATAGTGAATTCCCTCACCTAGTGTCAGTATACCTTCATGTACTGGGTGCTGTGGTTCAGACAGATGCAGGCCCCGCATGCACAGAGCTGACTTTCTAGTAGACAGACACATCAACCAGTCAGAAAGGAAGGTCAGAGTGGGAAAGTGCGGACAGCGGAAACAGCTCTGGGGAAGGAGAGGGCTGGGGTGCTCTTGATGAAGGGTGTTCCAGAATAATGGTTGCCTCTGGGAAAAGAGCATCAGTACAGAAGCCTGGAAAGAGACTGTCTGTGAGTGGTGGAACTGTAGCTGAGGAAACAACAGTTCAGGGACCACACTCAGCCCCTGAGGAAGGTCAAGGGGCAGGTGAGGGAGGCTCTACATCCATGATGTCTGGCTTCCTGTCTGTGTGCTACCCTAATTTTCTTGATAGGTACTCCCTGCATTCTTTAAAGCAGCAACATGGGAGTGGAAAGTGAGAGGGACATGTTAGGAGGGAGGTGGAAGCAATGGGAGGATGTGGAGCCAAGGATGTGAGCTGGTATCACAGATACTGTGGGGTCCCTCTGACAAGTGCAGAGAATTTAGTAGGCTGGGAAGAAGTTGCTGTAGTGAATTTGGGGGTACAGTAGGGCATCATGAGGGAAGTAGGTGTTTAGGAGGCACCCGCGAGGGTGTGACAACGTCATCTCATGCACACACCGGTGCAGTGAGAAGGCCCAGGGGATCCATGAATCCCCCTTGGAGAGAGCGCGCAGAGAGGACTCGTGCAAGGTCCTTCTGACTACTCTCCAGCTCAGGTCCGCCTGGGTCTGTCAGAGTCTGATTGACAGACTTACTCCTTCTATTCCTAGGACATTTTATGGCCCTGGCAAGTTATGTGAAGCCTGATGACTTCAATACTGAGTAATTTCAGGTAGAGGCAAGAAGATCAACCATTGAAGGCCAGCCCGGGCTATGTGAGACTCTGTCTCAGAAAAAAAAAAAATGTCTAGCCAGGGGTGGGGTGAAGGGGTGGCACACGCCTTTAATCCCAGTACTCTGGAGACCAAGGCAGGCGGAACTCTCTGAGTTCAAAGCTAGCCTGGTCTACAAGGTGAGTTCCAGGACAACCAGGACTGCACAGTGAAACCCTGTCTCAACACTGCCCCCCAAATTCTATAATGTATGTGTGTGTGTGTGTACATGAATATATGAATATTCACACAGCAAAAGAACTGCATTTATTTCTGGGTCCTGGTCCCCAGTGCCTGCTCACTGGTGTGTGCTCATGTTCTCCCTATCACAGCAGCTGGTCTTGGGCCGATGCCCCCTGCTCTGCAGGCTCACTCTGTCCCTCAGGTTTATGCTACTTCATCAGCACATCAAGAACTTGACACGAGCCTGCCCCAAGGCTTGCTCTACCCTACAGAGGGGCGTCTGGATCACTTCCTGTTGAATGCTTTGTCTCTGGGCCCCCAGGCTGGTAGAATGATAGGAGATGGTCTTGGGAACAAAGCTAGCTACTGGGTCAGGGAAAATCCACCTTGAAATGTCAGTGGGTGCCATCCTGCAGGGACTGGTCCCCAGCAGCAGAGGGATAAAAGGACTCAGTTTGTTTGTCTCAGCTGCCAAGAGCAACTCTACTTGGCAGTGCCTGGCAGCAGTGGGCACTGTTGGGCTTTGCCTAGCAGGGTGGTGGGAATCGGCAGAAAGGGAGTCATGACCTGGATGGGGCTCTCTGGACAAGCAGGATCTGGCTTTGGAGTTTTGAGCTTCTTGATGGATTGCCCCAAAGAACAAAGAGACATGGCGGTCTCATGGCCGATCATTAATTGAGTAGACTTTGTCAGCCTGTTGTCCAGGGGTGGTTAGAGTCAGCGGGGAAGGGAGGCAGGTTAGATGGGTGCTACAGCAAGTCACCTGGAGCATCAGCTGCAGCGGGCACACTTGCCGAGGGCAGGCCAGGGAAAAGGCTGCATGTGTGAAGGTGTGGAAAAGGGCCATGTTCTTCTCCCCTGATGTGGCCCATTCACACGAGCGTGGGCTGTTTCTCCCTGTACTCTGAGCTTTCATGGCTGGCACCCAAGTGCTGAATGTTGAATGGGAAGGGCTATTTGTTCTGTGGTGCTGCCAGGTCTCAGCTTGGCAGGGGCCCAGCTGCATGTGCTTGGCTGTTAGCCTGCTTTGTGCAGGTACCCTAGGATGCCGCCCTGAGGCACCAGATGATTCCAGCTCATAGTGGAGGGCTGGAGGGCCCTTTCATTTATTATTTAAATTTTTTTATTATATTTTATATCTATAGGTGTTTTGCCTGTGTGTATATATGTACTACTTGTGTGTCTAACGCCGCAGAAATCAGAAGAGGGTGCAATATCCCCTGGAACTGGAGTTAGTTATACATGGTTGTGAGCTGCCATGTGGGTGCTGGGAATTGGACCCAGGTCCTCTGTAAGAGTAGCCAGTGCTCTTAACCTTTGAGCCAGCCTTCCAGCACTTGGAGGTCCTTCTTCTTCTTGTCTTCCTCCTCCTCCTCTTTTCTTTTCTTTTCTTTTCTCTTCTTTTCTTTTTTCTTTTAAAGGAGCTCTGGTAAAGTTTTATTAAAGGAAAACTTTCCTGGTTTGCTTTCACCAGTCTGTTCTGGCATGCTTCTTGTAATACCAGAATCACCTGGGTCAGTGATAGCTGGTGTGCATACTCTGTAGTGTAGTTCAATGTTATTGCCACTGTAGTGATGGGCACCAGTTTTAGCCAACATGGCATAGTATTCTATTTCAGATTCCTCAGAATGGGGCGGTTGTTGGCGAGGATAACCAATTTCGCTTTGCCCTGTCTGATCATCTTCAGAGTCTGTTTGTATCCCAGGATGGACTTGCCACTTTTCATAACAAGTTGGAGCCTAGAGTTGATCGACTCCAGAGACTTTTTTGTCTTCTTTGCAGCCACCATCTTCCTGCCTTAGGTGCAGGATGGCCCCCAACCAAGACCAGTCGCCAAGATGGCTGGGGAGCGAGAAAGCCCTGGAGGTCCTCCTGAAAAGCAAGCACTATTTTATTTTAAAATCAGAACATGTTGTAGTGGAGTTGGGAGAGCCTTGGGACTCAGGCAGGCCTAGAGTTTTAGTGGCTTTGCAAGTGTGGGCAAATTGACCCTCCAAGCTTTGGTTTTCCTGTCTGTGAAATGCAATAAATGAGATCATCAATGGAAAAGGCAAGAAGTAGTCAGATTCTGCTGGCTTCTGTCTCTTGTGTGTCAGTCACACAGTCTTCCAGCCACATGGTGAGGGGCACTGATGTCACTGTGAGCAACAGGATAAGAACCAAGGAAGGTTGCCCCTCCTTTAGGCTTGGGGGATTCCTGTTGCATGGACCCAGGAGTGTGAGACTTGGTTCTCCTCCTGGGTGGTTCATTCATTCAGTGGTTGTTTGATGGATCCTGCTGTGTCCTAGGTGTCATCCTGGGTTCTGAGAACAATGACTGTGGGCCAAATATGTTGCTTGAAGGCCATTTGAGAAGGATCCTTGAATTTATTCAAAATCCCTATGTTGAGGCTTTTCGGGAGGAAAAAAGCCAAAAGGTCCTGGTTCAGAGGGTATTAAGACCCAGCTGGCTTCCTGACTGTGGGGTTCCATTAACTCACTGAAGGCTTAGAACATCCTAGAATGCTTTCCCAAGCAGCACCCTAGGCAGAAGCTGGCACTATCAGTTTACAAAAGGACAAACTGAGGCTTGTGTAGTCTCCACTCCTGTTCAGAGGGTGCCCTGGGACAGGGACCTGCCTGCAGCTGTAAGGACTGTCTTTGTCTGGGACTCTCCTGGAGTGTGGGGCCCTGTGTTCTTTCTGCTGTGGTTGGCAGCTCAAAGCCTGGGTGGCATGTGTAACCTGGAGGCCTGGGGAAGAGAGAGATGTGCATGTCCAGCATGGGTGCTGCAGGACGCAGCATACCTGGGCCGTAGGTTTCGTGGCCATCTTGGCTGTGAGCACCCTGTGCTACCTCCTCTGGTTCCTTCCCTGCAGGGAGGGGCCAGGTGAAGGCAAATGTGTGTAAACAGCAGAGACTAACAAAGATGTCTGGAGGTCTCTGACTCCACAGACCCCAGCTCTGCTGTGTGACTCTGAGCAGGTTAGCGGCCTCTTCTCCCTGGGCGTCGTCTTGAAAGTTATGGACGGGCCTCCTCCAGAGAACTCCAAAACCCTGGCAGGGAAGGATGGAGGAAGCCAGCACTACTTAAGCACCCGCTGTGTGCCAGCAGCTTCTGTGGGCATGCTTACTTCCTGCAGTCATGTGATCAGGTGTGTCAGGGGTCAGCCATCTCCACGCCTTGGTGTGGTGTTGGACATTCCTGTGGTGTTTTCCTCATAAGTTACTGCCGCAAGATGGATACCCTGGGCCCTTACAGGACCCGCTTTGCCTTTTTTAGGCTTACACTTTGGGAACAATCTAGATAAACATGCAGGGTTAGTTTTTTGTTTTTTGTTTTCCATTGATTTAATTTGTTTTTTTGAAACAGGATCTGACTGTGTAGCCCTGGGTGACCTAGAACTCAATCCTTCTGCCTCAGCCTGAGATTACAGGTGTGTACCACCATACCCAGGTAAAAGTCAGAGTTAAATCAAGGAAGTTAGGACAAAAGGTACTGGGAGGGGGGGATCCACCCCCATTTACATACTGAGACAGAGGTTAGGCAGCTTGCCTAGGTTAGCAGCTGGACAGAAACAGAGATTTGAACCTTGTGTTTGGCCTACAGTTAAAATTGAACGTTGTCCACACGTCCTGCAGATAATCATTCTCCACTTAAAAAACATCGTGTGTGTGTGTGTGTGTGTGTGTGTGTGTGTGTGTGTGTGTGTGTGTGTGTGAAGTCAAAGAACAGCTTGAAAGAGTCAGTCCTTTCCTTCCACCGTGCAGGCCCCAGATCAGTTCAGCAGGCTTGGCAATAAGCTCCTTTACATGCTGAGCCTTCTCACGACCCAAACCAGTATCCATTTTACAAAGGAGGAAATGGAGACTTGGACTTGCCCATAGCCTGGCCGGGTTGAGGCTGAGGTCACCTTATAAGGATTCTGCAGCTTCTTGGCTGCCCTGCTGTCCTAGCCCCCCCCCCACTGTCTTCCTGACAAGTGGGCCCCACGTTACACACATGCAGTGCCTGGGTGGGGGCTACCACTGAGATGTCTCTATGGAGACGTGGACAGGTGCTGATTTATCTTGCTTTATTTCATTTATTTATTTATTTACTTACTTATTTTTGAGACAAGGTCAAACTCTGTGGTCCAGGCTGGCCCGGAATTTACTATGGAGCCCAGGCATGCCTCAGATTCGAGGCAGTCCTGCCTCAGCCTCCCTGGTGCTAGAATAAAAATGAACATTTTGTATTTTATTTTGTCGGAGACAGAACCTAGGACTTTGCCCGTGCTGGCTTTGCTGCCAAGTGGCCCCCAGCTCCTGACCTCTTGTTCTCTTTCTCCAAAGGCGCAATGTGCTCAGCCTGTCCTCTGGAATTGACCACCCCGGCGCTCTGAAATGGGACCTTGCGCTCTGCCTCCTCTTAGTCTGGCTCGTCTGTTTTTTCTGCATCTGGAAGGGTGTTCGATCCACAGGCAAGGTGAGTGAACTCCTGTCCCCTGCCTCAGGGATAGCTGTACTGCGAACAGCTTTTCCTCACAGAGCTCTACCCTTGGAGGAGGGCCCATGTCAGGACACAGGAGCGCTCTGACAGGACAGGCACATAGTCCATCACCCACCGGTCAGGGGCTTAGTGACCTTGTGACTGGTGCACAGCCAGGTATCCCCCACTGGGCTTGTGTCACGAGCCGTCACCCTGTTCTCTGATGTGTAATGCTGGTGTGATGAGCAAGGCTTACTAAGCCAGAGGCCAGTTGGCAGCCAGACTATGACCATCCATCAGCCCACAGTGTGGACCCTAGCTTTGCAAAGCATGCTGACAGCCCCCCGGGGTTTAGGACAGATGTTGAAGCAGGACCGTCTAGCTGCCCTGTATCACTGTCCCTGTACTGGGGTGCAGAGCCCTCTGCTGTACTGAACCTCAGTCTGAAGGGAAGTCAGCCAGACCTGGACCACATCTGGCCAGCATCATCTCACAGGACAAGCAGAGAGAGAGAATGTGATGTGGTGTCACCTGTCTCCTTGGGACCCTGTCTAGTGTGCTCCCTTCTCACCCGCAGTCCTGGGAGTTCGCATGTTGCATTCCTCTAAACAGTGAGGAAACCGAGGCTCAGAAGAGGTCAGGCGGCTTGTCCTAAAGCAGCCCCTCCCCTGAGCCTGTCCCATCTGCTGTTGAACAGTGAACATGAGGGTTGAGGGAGGCATGCCAAGTTCTTCAGGTCTGTGGACCAGTGGGCCTGACCCCCTCTCTTGAGTAAGCAGCAATTGCCTTCTGCCCACTGCCCCAGTTTCCCCACGTAGAAGCGAGTGTCCAAGGAGCTTTGGTGCTGAGCGTGCTGGAGAGCATCAGCCGCGTTCAGGGGTACACTGATGTCCTTTGAGCCTCTTGTCTTAGAAACAGGTGAGGGGATCTACGGTGTTCGGCATCTAGAGGTGGCTGGGAAAAGCTGGGCTGCAGAGTTGAGCATGGGACACAGGTGCCAAGAGTTACAGGAGAGAAGAAAGGAGTGTAAGGTGTCTTTTATAGGTGAGCCAGGCAAGGGTTACTGAAGTGACTAAGCGATGTGGAGAGTTGAGTATCTGAGGGCGTATTGCAGGCAGAGACAATGGTCAGTGGAAAGGGCCTGTGGTGCATCTGACCAGGACATAGGAAGCCCTCAGTCTGATGGAGGAGGTTGATGTCTACCAGTCAGCAATATTTGAGACACAGCACACTACAAAAGGGACAGAGACAAGGCCAAATAGAGGGTACCAGGCTGCAGCTGAGACTCCTGTGAAAATTGACTGGCCAGAGCCCCCCCCCCCAACGTACCCTGAACTACACCCTGCTCTGTGGGGCACGTGTGGTTCCTAGAACAATAGTAGGCCTGATGGGTCAGAGAAGCCAAGACAAACAGCTCTGTGGACTTCCTCCAACTCAATGCTGAGAGGCCCTTAGAGACCATCCGCCTGCCCGCCTACCCGTCCAGAGGCCCACCCGCTGGCTGGCTTCAGCTTCCAGCCCTGGCTGCAGACCAGGCTCCCAGCCGTGGGGGCTGAGCCCTTGTCCTGGCCAAGCCTGCTTCCGTGGCTAACCTAGTCCAGGAGACAGGAGGGTGATGGATGGGGACCTGGGCCCCAGATGCCCAGGGCCCAAGTTCAGGTGCTTGACTTTGGCCTTTCCAACTCTGAGGATCTGAAATAGGTCCCAGACTCAGCCTCAGTTTCACTCGTTCAACAAGCCAGGTAGCTGGGGTGTCCACATGGCTTCTCAGTGCTGGATGGCAGCTCTTTTAGTCCTCCAGAAGTTCTTTGATCCTGTACAATTGAAACTGAGGCTCAGAGAGCTTAACCAACTTTCCCAGTGCTACACAGCTCATCCGTGGTCAGACTGGGATTTGAACTCAAGACAGCTCCCTTCTCCCCACTCTCAGTTGCATGCCTGTACTGGGCTGCAGGCGCAGTGAAGCAGAAGCCAGGCATGTTCGTGCTTGTCCTCACCAGGACACAGCCTGCCAACACTCTCCCAGGAAGGGCCTGGACATGTGCATGGCTGGGTCTGTGGCCACTGTCCAGGGCAGACAGTGCCTGACCTAGGTTTGGGCTCAGCTCTGCTCCTACAAACAGAATGACTTTGCAAATCCCTCTCAGCTGCTCAGCCTCAGTTTCCCCTGGTGTCAAGTGAATGACTGAATGACTCCATCTGCTCCCAAGTAAAGTTGAATAACAGGAGGCTGGGAGCTAGCGCCCTCTTGAGCCCACTAACGTCCGGTGTGCTGTGGGTTAGGTGCCCTGTAAGCCTCCATTTTCTTAAAGGGCTCTGGTCTGGAGCTCAGAGGAGTTATGGCGAATCAGCAGCAGGAGTGGAAAAATACCATGTCCCACAGCAAGGCCTACTGGGCCACCGTCAGGGGCCCATGGTGGCGCCTGGCACCAGCCTCTCCCTGGAGCATCCCAAGGGACGGTCACGGAAAAGTTGAGAGAAGGGCTCCCAGGCTCATCCAAGGAGCAGCAGAGGCTGCAAAACAAGGGTGGCTTTCTGAATAGATGGCTGGAGAAGCGTGACAGGGCTGTCAACAACAGTAACACTCCTGAAGATATGGGAGCCCTGAAAGTGCTTGGCCTAGATCAGATCCCACTACTGACACCTCCTACTGTTTGGGGATTCCAGGCAGGTGACATTGGCCAGTGTGGGCCTCAGTTTCCTCACAAGGGAAAGGGCAGGTGGTAATGTTCCTGAGCTCATCCAGGTTTGGTGTTAAGTTCACAGCGCCATGCTGGGCACATGGTAGACATCACACAAGTGCTTGTTAAAGAAGCAAGTCAGGGAGCTCCCCTCCCCCATGAGCTCACCAGTGATTCTGGCTGCAATCCACTTGCTTTGAAGTGGTAGCCCTCTGGGGACCCCTGAGGGGCTCTTGTGTGTGGCTATTGTTTACCAACTTGGGTGTGGCCTTGCAGGGCCTCAGAGAGGGGACCTGGCCAGGGGTGCTGCCTCCCTATCTACAGGAAGGGAGGGGACAGGCAGGTTTTTTTCTTTTTCTTTTACCCTTTCAATGGCTTCCTGACTGGCCTTTGTCCCAGGTGTCTGTCTGTCCATCAAGGGAAAAAGAAACAAGGGTGACTGGGGGACACCAAGGCCCTGTGGAGGAAAGGCATCCAGGGAGGGGTGTCAGGCAGGAGAGGGCCTTCCGCCTTGTAGGATGCCACCACTGTTCGGGTTGTTGAGCATTTCCAGACACTCCCTGCAGACCTTGACAGAGGGTGAGCAGCCACAGCCGTCAACTGGGAGGTAGGACAGATGAGCGGCAACTCCAGGGGACCTTCTGGGCCAGCCACCTCCTTGTCCTGTAGCCTCAGAGCTGGGAACCTAAGCCCATCCAGTCCAAGGCTCTCACCTCGAGGTGGGGAGACCAAGTCTAGAGAGGGATAGTGGCCACCAGCTGCCAGACACTGTGCTTGAGTCCCCTCCGAGGTGCTTGGCTCCCTAGAAAGTGATGGCTTCCCTCAGGTCACCTACCCCCTGTAAAGGCCAACAGTCCAGCAGTGGTGTGACCAGATAGCTCATGGGACCAGGCAGAGGGCATTATTACCAGTCCCTTCCTTACCCCTGGCCCTGGCCTATTAGGACACAGTGTCACCTCATGGGTCTCCTGTAAGCTGGCCATGACCTTAGAGAAGTTCCCACGTACCTCCTCTCAAGTCATGGTTAATCAAGCCGCGTCTTGACAACCATTTGCTATCATCTGACTGTGTAAATCCTCACCCATCCTCTGACAAGGGCTGTTGTGACTCTTGTCCTCATTTCAGAGAAGAAACCGAGGCCAGGGAGAGTAATCATTGTGTCCCGCATCTCTTAGCAAGAGAAGGCCCTTGGGGTTGGAGAGATGACTCAGTGATTGAGAGCACTGACTGCTCTTCCAGAGGACCCGGGTTCAATTCCCAGCACCAACATGGCAGCTCACAACTGTCTGAAGATCCAGTTGCAGGGGATCTGACACCTTCACACCAATGCACATAAAATAAAGTTAAATAAACCATAAAAAAAAAGCAGAAAGAAAGAAGACCCAGAATTGGAGCTGAGCGAGCCGCTTGTCTCACTGTATCCCAGGCAGCCCCGAACGTTCCCGCCTCAGCCTCCTGAGTGCTGGGACTACAGATGTGCTCCCACACCTGGTTCTGTCTTTTTTTTTTTTTAAATGTGTGGGTATTTTGCCTACATGCATGTGTGTGCCTGGTGCCGACATTAGCCAGAAAAGAGTATGAGATCCATTGGAACTCGAGTTTCAGATAGTCCTGAGCTGCCTAGTGGGTGCTGGGAACTGATCTCAGGTCTCTGCAAAAGCAGCTAGTGCTCTCAACCACTGAGTAATCTCTCCAGTCCTCTGATTCTTTACCCCAGTGTCATGGCAGTCAGTGTGTGCTGGGTACCATGTGACAGCTACTGGGCTGAGCTGTTGACTATATCCCTAATAGGTGATTCTCAGTTATACACTGTCCGTATTTGTTCTTTGTCCGTATTTTGTCTCCTAGTGATCAGCTCTTCCAAGCGGGGAGGATTTGTTTTCCATCTTGCCTGTTTTTTTAAGTTCTGAGCTTAGATGAGCTATGCAAATTATCCACAGGATTTAATTTTTTTCATCTATGAGCTAGATTCTTATAGCCTATCTAGGAAGGGTGACAGAGGCTCAGAGAGGTTAAGCAACAGCAGCTGAGACCACCAGCATGTCTGCGGAGTCCTTGCTGTTCCCAGTGTGACTTGCAGCCTCACAGGTCTACCTGACCCCCTCTTGCCCCTCCCTACAGGTTGTCTACTTCACCGCCACTTTCCCGTTTGCCATGCTTCTGGTGCTGCTGGTCCGTGGACTGACCCTGCCAGGTGCTGGTGAAGGCATCAAATTCTACCTGTACCCTGACATCAGCCGCCTCGAGGACCCACAGGTATGGTAGGGTGGTGCTCAGGGTACAGGTGGCAGTGTTTCTTGTGGCTCTTTAATGCCCAGGCGTAGCCAAGAGCTGCTGCCTAGTACTTTTCCACTGGGCCAGTGGTGGCTTGTGGCTTCAGGCATGGCACTGGCTAAGGCAGGGGCCCCTGCTCCGCCCGTGCCAAGACTAGAGACTCTGTATTCAGGGCAGCATCCTCAGATGAGGGAGAGAGAGACTTGGGATTTTTGGCAGTTAAGGGGGTCATATTATAAGCCCCCCCCATCCCAGCACATAGCTGAAGGGCATCAGGAGTTGGTGAAACCCAGGAGGCTTTTGTGTGCCTTTTGAGACCTTTGTCCCAGGATCCCAAGTTCTCTAGTTGCCTCCCAGGGGCCAGCATTTCTGGGTCTCTGAGCCCCTAGAGCAGGGTTGGTGGCCAGCCTGAGCTGGGAGTCAGGAAGGTAGGCGTGCCACCTTCCATAGCTACTGGGATAGTGCCTGGAGAGGTGAAGCCTGCCTTTCAGCTCCCTGGACTTAGCCATCAAAGCAGCCTTGACCTAGGAGTAGGCTGTGACAACCTAGGAGTGGACGGAGTAAAGATCACGTTTTACTGAGTGTGGAAAGTTATGCTGAAGGGCAGGGTAGGCTAGGGGCACACTCTGTAGATACAAATACTGGAGTGGTACTGGTCACTCCAGAGTTAAAGTCTGGTCTTTTAGCTGATGCACAAAGAAGAGGCACCTGGCTCTGCCTTCTGGGGTTCCATCAGCACTGAGGATCCCCATGTAGACTTTGTCATGGTTGGTCAAAAATCTTCACATTGCCGGCCCCCCACCCCCACCCCATACCCACTCCCGTGTGCTCACCCTAATACTCTTCCCCTCCCTTGCAGGTATGGATCGACGCCGGAACCCAGATATTCTTTTCCTATGCCATCTGCCTGGGGGCCATGACCTCACTGGGAAGCTACAACAAGTACAAGTATAACTCGTACAGGCAAGTGTCGCGCTGGCGGGCCCGGTGAACGTTAGAAATGATGATTAAAGAAAAAGAGAAGTAGGGAGCGTGGCTTCCTTGTGTTGTGATTAACTTACCCCCTGACGTGTGTGTAACTTAGGGACTGTATGCTGCTGGGATGCCTGAACAGTGGTACCAGTTTTGTGTCTGGCTTCGCAATTTTTTCCATCCTGGGCTTCATGGCACAAGAGCAAGGGGTGGACATTGCTGATGTGGCTGAGTCAGGTACGGTGGTGTCGGTGGCAGTGGTGGTGGGCACTGCCACCTAGTGTGTAAGATGAGTACTGCAGGCATGGAGCCAGACCCCAGGGGGATGGAGGGAGCCTGGCTTTTACATAGACATCCCCTCTCCCCTCAAGACGTGACCCCATACCTGAGTACAAAGGCTGCATTTAAAGGTTTCAGTGCATCCTGGCCCACTGAAGGTGGGAGGAACACGGGCGGTTGAGATGGGAATTGGTGGCTGGTTTAGTCATGGTCGTCCAGCCCCCAATGCTTCCCCAACAACCGCTGGCTTTAGCCATGGAAGTTGCTGTCCAGCTGAGGCTCAGGCCAGCCACAGCTAGCGCACCATCACCAGCACTGCTGGCGCCGTAGCCTTCATTTCTGTGGTTTGCCCTTTGCTCCCGGAGAGCTCCACCACCAGGCCGATCCACTCTTCCGTCCTTCCTGTGTCTGTTTACCGAGCCTCACCCCTCCCAGCCTCCACCACAGTCACCAGGAGTGAGAGGGCAGGGACGGAACACCACCCAGGGACTGTGACAGCTGATTTGGGGGTAGGATATGAGAACACTGTTGCCTTAGGGATTGGGGGGCCAGTTGGTCCCATGTTGCTACTCAGGACGCCTGCAGTCACGGAATGAGTGGTCAGTGTTAGGGTCCTGGGCTCTGCACAAACAGGGTCCTTCCTTAGCAACATGGGACTCAGAGCTCCAGGGAAGATTGTTCTGCAACTAGAATCCTGCCGCCTCATCATGGTGTTTCAGAAGTCTGAAGGTTTGAGGACTTGACCTTGGCCTAAGCCTGCAACTCAGCCTTGTAGAACCTGGGGTTCTGGGGTGGAAATCCACAGGGGCCACCTCCCCACCCAGTTCTCTTGGAGAGGGGTCAGGTATTGTCTAACCTAACCTAACGGCCCACAGCCCCTCGGGACCTTCTGGAGGCTGCCAAGAGCTCCAGGCTGGGTTCCCTTCAGGCCACAGGGATGGGTGAGATAGAGGCAGAATGTGTGTTGTTATTCTCTGGGTTTTTGCAGACCAGGGCCAGGTACCCGAAGTCCCTGTCATTCTCTGTCCTTGAGCTCCTTATGTTTGAAACTCAAGGTCATTCCCAGTTTCCCAGTCCTGAGCCCTGGTATTGGAAAGGTCAGAGGGTACTGTGTGTCCGGATTTCCATGTCTCAGATGAGATCAAGGATCCCAAAGCGGGAGCCTTGCTTGAGTGGGTTGGGCCAGGCTAGGGCCACAGGCAGTGTATCTGGATGCTGAGTCCCTGCCCACTACATGTCTGATGGGCCCTCTACTGTAGCCCTTGCTCTTCTTACTGGCTCCTCTGACCTAGGCACCCCTCATCTCTGTCTGCTCCAAGTCGCTAACCCAGACCCCCCCCCACACCAGTGTGAACTCCACACTGTACACATGCATCTATTGCACTGTGTCCCAGTCGGACACTCAGAAGAACTGTTTGCCCATCCTCAGAGGCTCCACAGACAGGCAGAGACTCAGGGCACAAGAACTTCTACCGCAGCCTCCGGTGTTGCAAGTTGTATGGCAAGGCGTCTAGCTCTAGGTACCACTTCCAGCCCCTCTGCAAATGTTGCTCTTTCTGCTTGTACATACTCCAAATCAGTAACTGGGTGTCACCAAGGGCACAGAGGAAGCTTGTTAGGGGAGAAAACGAGGAGATCTTTGTGCACAACGGGTATTTTCATGCTGCGTATGTGGTCAGGCCGGGTTGTTTCTTCTTTCATCCACTTCCAAGACTTCGTCACCCCTTCCCCACAGTGACGCCTGAGCAGCCAGCACGGCAAGAGGGACAGTGACTCCATAAGATTTTAGCAAGCACTATAACAAAGAAAAGTGCATTTGAATGGGGGTATTGCCCAGCCAAGGGAAGCCTAGACAGGACACGGCTGTGCTGTGCTGTGCTGTGCTGTGCTGGCGGGCATCAGAATGGCCTAAGTTTTCTCGGCTTCTACCCTCCCCAGGTTCACTGTCATTTTAGAGAAGGGTGCCTAGGCCTTCTCCTGAGACTGGCTTGAGAAAATCTGAAGTGAAAGGCAGAAATAGGTGAACTGAGTCTGCTCACAGCGTCTGATGCAGAGGTGTTGTGGGGGGCAGGGGGCACCACATTTTACATCTGTCGTGTAGTTGGCTAGTCTTGATTCCTCATTCTTGGGGGGGTAGGCCAGGCAGGGTCAGAGCTTTGGAGTTTAGGGGGACCAGAATGCCTTTCAGTTCTAACTAGATCCCCAGTGTGTTTCATGATTTCCTGGGTAGGAGGTATGTGTTCTGCACCCAGCCCTCTCCTGTCCATCTTGCTCATTCAAGCAGCTTCTGGCTTGGTAAGCAGCCCCCAGCTCCTTATAGAATCTTCTAGTATCTCTTCTACTGACCACTTCAGTGGCTGGCTGCCCCTGGTCATTGTTTCAGCATGGTTTCTCAGACGGCATTGTAAGACTCGCCCTCCCCACCACACTTGCACTTGTTGATGCTTTATTAAGTGAATTCTGGTTCCAAAAAATGGTTTTTTTTTCTAAAATTGGTTTGTTTTTGTGGATTTATTTTTCCCTCTCCTTCAGCCATTCATTCAGTTTTGATGTTTGCTCTAAAGCATAGAACATCCTTCAAGCCCCCTGTAGTCTGACCTGTATTTCTTCTTGATTGGTTTGTTTGTTTCTCGTAGCTGATTTCACTTTAGCTTTTCAGCCCACAAGTACCAGCTTGATAATGTCCCCTGAAGCATCTACTTGGGGGCTTTTGCAAGCAAGAGATGTTTGTGTTCCAGTGACTCTGTGAGGGGCACTTGGAGTGGGCAGAGCTCTTGGCCCTCGCTGCCTCTGGGTCTGGCGAGAGCTCCCTGTTGATAAGAACCCATAGCCCTTTTCTGGTCTGTGGGATCCACCTCTGAGAATCTGAACAGAAGGATCCTGGGGCCACCTGATCCTCATGTTTCAGGTAGAGGAGACTAAAGCCCACAAAAGAGAGAAAGTGGTGGATGAGGACTGGGTTGTGGCTAGTCTCCTGCCCATGCTGCTTCCCCTCAGTGTCAGGCCTGGCTGATTCTACCTTGCCTTGTGTGAACTTGGGTAGCTGTGGGGGACAGAGGCCCCATAGGCATGCCCCTGAAGAGCCATTTGCCCTGCTGGGCATGCTTCTAAATTTCTGTTTTTTTCTTTCCATTCAAACGGTGTTTTAGCCATTATCTCAAAAATAGAAAGCGTTCTTTGCAAAGCAGAGTGTCACGAATCAGATAACCATGGCTTTCCTTCCAGCCAGCGTCAGGGTGCTGCTTTGGTTGTGTGAGGCGCGGGTCCTCCTTTTCCTCAGTCTCTGGCCGCCTGAGCCCGCAGGCTCAGTCCTCCTCCCTGCCCCTAGGATCCCGTGTCTATACGGGTTTAGATTCACTTGAGAGGAGGCCATGTACTGATAGGAGGCAGATGCTTACCTGGGGCCCCTCCCGAGCCCTACCAGTCTCTTTCTCTGGCTCCTCCTGCATTTGGGGCTTAAGTGACCATCTCCTTGCTCAGACATGAGTGTTCTGTGAGGCCCAGGGCTCTAAGTGATACGGTGCTTATGTCTGTCCTCCTGTGTCCCCCTCCCCGTTTCTCTCCCTTAGGTCCTGGCTTGGCCTTCATTGCCTACCCAAAAGCTGTGACTATGATGCCGTTGCCCACCTTTTGGTCCATTCTGTTTTTTATTATGCTCCTCTTGCTTGGACTGGACAGCCAGGTACGTGGATGTGGGGCTGGGTGCTCATGTGGTCAGCCTCACTGGGAGAACCCATCCTTATTGGAGGTGAGGGACATTCAGATCCCTAACTTAGAGGCTTCAACCAGTCAAAGAAAGGTCTCAGCTCGGCAGTGGGAGGAGACCCTCCATCCTATTGCTCCAGGATGTCACCCCCGCAAGATGAGGGTGACTGGGGGATGTGGCTAAAATCAAGACATAAATGAAAATTAGAAGGCCAGGACTCAGAGGTACAAATGTCGGTGAATGTGTCTATCATTGTCCAGGCCACCGCGGTCCCAAGTACGTCCAGAATACTGAACCACATTTGGCATACTGCTCCTGTCCCCCACCCTTTGGCTGCTGTAACATCTGCCTTATCTGCATGTCTATTTTATTTTGGGGGTGGAACCAGGACTTCACAGGCACTAAGCGTGGACTCTGCCCTAAGCCATGCCTTTTCCTGTGCCCTGAACCCTACATCCTGCCCCAGCTCCCTGCTAGGACTCCACAGGAGGCATTCACTTCCAGGGAGTGCTGGTGTCAGCCCGTCAGCTGTTGCATCTAGCTCAGGGAAAGTAGTATTTGTGTGTGACGATGGCCACATCCAGCATCGTCCCTCTGAGCCTCAGTTTCCTCATCCTGCTTAATGGGTATAGTTTGTGAAGCTCGCGGCTCAGTGCCAGGCATAGGGAATTCAGGTGCCCGGGAGGTTCATGGGAGATTGTGGGTGTCTTTCCCTGAAGTGTGTGTCTTTTTGTGGGGGTATTTTGCGACTCCAGGAGGGTGACTGTGATATGTGCAGGGCAGGGGGTTATGGACTCAAGCCGGCTAGAGAGGCAGGGAAGGCAGGAGAAACTCATGTGTGGCCTGGGCTTGGGGGTCCAGTTGCTTCAAGAAAAGTCCATCAAACAGAAATAGAATCAGGTCTGGAGACTGACTCCTTATCACCCTTCCCTCTGAGCCCTTCCTCAGAAGGCTCTGTCAGGATGGGTCCTGGGGAACTCAGAACCAAGCAGAGGTGAACGAGTCCAGAGGAGGCAACTAGCAAGGTCAAAAACACACTGTACAAGACTTGGTAACCAAGGGGGGTCAGATTAACAGAGAAGACAGCGAAAACTTTTCTGAGCCAGAAAAACAAATCCTTGTGCCGTTGGTGATGGGCAACCACTGTTGTAAACAAGCAAGATTCTGTTAATCATTCCTGCTCTGAGAGCTTGGCCCTGGGAGCAGACCCCATGCAGTGCCTTTTAGTGGCTTTTAGAACATCTTCCAGCGCTCAGAGGGGAAGAAGAAAACAAAGACACAAGTTAATAAGTGGCTAAGCGTGACATCACCATGGCTCCAAACTGGCCGTGCAGGCTCACAACTGTCCCAGCCGGAGCTGCCATGAGTGTTTTCCCCTGGGGGAGCGGGTCTCAGTACAGGATGTGTGACTCTCAGCTGCGCTACAGGCTAAAAGGAGAGTCTTGAGGGGCTGTGAAAGCTGGCCTTGGGGTATTCCTCTGTGCCCTGCTATGTAAAGGAGTGGGCCCCCAAAGCTTAATGGTATCATCACTCACTCAAGCATAGATGAGCAAGAAAATAGATGACTGGCCCTCCAGACTCTGGTTTACAGAACTGGAGAAATAGGAGGGCTTTGGAGAAGCCAGCCTTACGTGGGGGTGCAGAGAGTTCTACTGTGCAAGATGCCACCAAGTGCCAGAAGTCACATGGCCATTTTTTTCTATGTGTATCTCGTTGGCACTGAGTATGTCTAATATCAGGCTTTGTCCCTGGAATTTTCCATACTCCCAGATTGAGGCTGGTCCCCAAGTGCTGCACCAACAGATTTCTTTCTATCTTTTCCTTCCTTCCTTCCTTCCTTCCTTCCTTCCTTCCTTCCTTCCTTCCTTCCTTCCTTCCTTCCTTCCTTCAGATTTATTTATTTATTATGTATACAGTGTTCTGCCTGCATGAATGCCTGCATGTCAGAAGAGGGCGTTATAACTCATTACAGACGGTTGTGAGCCACTATGTGGTTGCTGGGAATTGAACTCAGGACCTCTGGAAGAACAGCCGGTGCTCTCAACCTCTGAGCCATCTCTCCAGCCCCCAACAGATTTCTTTATTTTTAGTGCTGGGGATGGATCCAGGGCATTATCCATGCTAGATACATACTCTTCCCCAGCCCACTGCACCCAGATTTTATATATTAGCTCCTATCCCTGCATTGTTCTGGCCTGGATGTCACTGTTGCCCTTTCCGCAGCCAGAGAAACTGAGGCCGAGAGAGGCCTGTCTTGGCTCTGATTCACTACCTTTTGTCTTGTTTTTATAGCTTGGCATTGAGGCTGCTGGTTTGCCACTCAGTTCTTTTTCAGGCTCAAATCCCCTTTGTGCCTGTGATCTCAGTTAGAAATAAAGTCCACCCCTCTCTCTGAGCTCTGCTTAGGAACCTCTTGGTCATCCTATCCCTGACTTCTGGGTGTAGGTGCTATCCCTTCTGGCACATGAGAGGATTTTTCTCTCTAATTATTCTAATATGTTCTCCCTCACCACCTCCCAAAGGCCTCTATGATTGGATCTTCCTCATAGAAATGCTGGGGGAACTTCGGTCCCCAAACCTTTTTATCTTTTTCTTTCAAGACAGCGTCTCATGTAGACCAGGCTGGCCTCAAATTCACGATGTAGTCAGGTCTGACTTTGAAGTTCTGATCCTTCTGCCTCTGCCTCCTGAGTGCTGGGGTTACAGGTGTGTACTACCACGCCTGGTTAATGCAGTACTATGGTTCAAACCCAGGGCCTTTGCGTGCTAGGTGAGCACGCTGCTGGATTTTACATCCCCAGCCTTTAGCATCTCAATTTTTTCAATGACTCAGAGTAGTCTGGGTGCAACTCCTTTAATTTAAATAACTTCTGTGACCCTCAAACCCCCAAATACTGCCAAGACCTTGTTACAGACTTGCGTATCCGTGCCCAAAGACTGATGACAAGGAATGTCGTTGCCAGTGTCATTGGTTAGGTGAAAGGTAATGTGTCCAGAGGGTGAAGTTTTATGCTGCTATTAAAAGCAAGGTGACTCTTTTAGGGACATAGCAGTGTCCAAGGTAAACTATTAGGTTGGAAAGATGTAAAAAGACTGATGATCATCCTCAAGCATGGTGTGTGGTGTGTGTGTGTGTGGATATTCCAGAATTCTCTTTATGCTGTCTGGGACCCATGGATTCGTGGATCACATGATTTCCATGGGTTTAAGCCACCATGTGGGTCAGACTGGAAGTGCCTTCTATGCTGTGGATGGGAAACTGGGGCCAGAGTTTGCCCAGAGTCTTCCGTTTGGTTAGTGCAGAGGTTGATGACCTGCTTGTCATGCTCTGGCTGAGCAGCCATGTGAAGGGCTGGGCTAGGCATTCATTGCCTTGATGTGTGGCACCAGCGTTGACCAAGGAAAGGAGAGAGGCCATCATGGCCTCAAACTCATCCCAAGTGTGTCAGGCCAGAGAGCTGGCCCTGGCTTTCTTAGAGAAGTGACTGCTCTCGGGTGAGTCTGCGGTGATAAGGGTAGGGATGGCCTGAATAGAGCCATATGTCCTGAGTTGCTTGAACCACAGACCACAGTGGCTGCCTGCACAGCCCAGGGTTTGGTTATGTGGATTTCCAGGTAGGTCTTGTGAGGCATTGCCCAGGACAGGGCTCCTAGTCGTATCTTTTGTCAGATTTGCCCAAGGCCTCTTTCTGAGCTCCATGCCAGTGCTGAGTCCCCTCACACCCCTTCTCTCTCTCTCTTTCTCTCACCCGTCAGTTTGTTGAAGTCGAAGGACAGATCACATCCTTGGTTGATCTTTACCCGTCCTTCCTAAGGAAGGGTTATCGTCGGGAAATCTTCATCGCCATCGTGTGTAGCATCAGCTACCTGCTGGGGCTGACGATGGTGACGGAGGTAGGTGGCATGAGGGATTTCCCTCCTACATTTGGATTTAGTGCCCAGCCACAAGGGAGGCAGCTGGAGGGGGTACTTGCTGTACCCCTTTCGGATTGCCCCCCCAATCCTTGATCTATCCAGCTCTCAGTGACCAAGTAGCTTCCCCCACACTCCCTTTTTGAGATGCTGTGGTCAAACCAAGGCCCTGGCACTTGCGTGGCAAGTACTCTACCATTTGTGTGGTTGTCTGCTGAAGAGAACATCCACTATGCCCAGAGGGCTGGAACTGTACTTCAAGTAGAAGGAAGAGACACCAGGAATGGAAGGGAACAGGAGGATTGAAGGCTAGAGATTGCAGTGACCAGAGAAAGGACAGATAAGAGGGGATGAACCCCCAGTACACCGACCTGCCTGGGTTCTCTAGAAGAAGGTTGTCAATCATTAGCCCAGACCCTGTTCAGGCCTTCACCACTTTTCTTTACCAGAAGGAGAAACTTTGAGGGAAGTGCTTGTGAGAACACCCCTCCAAAGTGGACTTGGTCACACTTGGTTTTAAGCCCACCTGTATGTGTAGGCGTCTGTAACCCTTTGTGTTGTAAAACATAAGGTCTGTGTTCTCCTCCAACGCTGTGTGTTTTGCCAAACATGAAGATGAATTTGTTATATAGCCCCAGCTGGCCTTGAACTCACAGCAATTCACCTGCCTTGGCCTCTAGAGTATTTGTTGTAAGTGCTGTGAGCCACCACACTTAGCCCCGAATGTCATATTCTTCTCCCTCCTATTCTTCTTCTTCTTTTCTTCATAGCCTGTATTTGATCCTCCTAGCTTTTGCCCATTTTTCTTTAGAATTAAAAAAAAATGTTGATCTGCATAGCCCTTTATGTATGAAAGGAAATGGAGATCACATAACAAACCAACTTCATCTTTGATTTTTTTTTCCCCTTCACAGGGTGGCATGTATGTGTTTCAACTCTTTGACTACTATGCAGCTAGTGGTGTATGCCTTTTGTGGGTTGCATTCTTTGAATGTTTTGTTATTGCCTGGATATATGGTGAGTATACATGCTTACACATCCTTTTTCAAGCTGTTCATTTGGTCAGAGAATTTAATGGAAAAACTTCCTTTGCCCGAAATGTTCACTCTGAGATGCCCCTTGAGCGTCTCACAGATAATCCCACTGAAAGCACAAGGTGGGAACATATGTGGCTATAAATATAACACTGTCACACCAGAGCCTATAGTGACCTACTCTTTGGCCTAGAAATGGCCCACTTTGACCTCTTAGATATCTGAGGTCGGCCACACTGAGATGTGGGCTCTAAGACTTGTAGCAAAATACAGGTGCCCAGCTGCATCTAAGTGGCAAGCTGCCTTAGACACACCTGGCCATGCTTGATGTAAGAGACACAGGCCTGGTGTTAGAGGTCCCCAGGTGACCCCCCGCTGCACTGTTCCCCAGGGCTTTTCTGGCTTTGGCTACTGTGTCGCCTGAGGCTAACTGCTGTCTCTCATAGGCGGTGATAACTTATATGACGGTATTGAGGACATGATTGGCTATCGGCCTGGGCCCTGGATGAAGTACAGCTGGGCTGTCATCACTCCAGCTCTCTGTGTTGTAAGTCTCACCCAGTCTGACAAGTTTCCCTTTGAGAGCCTGCCTTCTGCTTAGCGTCTCCTGTGTGTGGGCTTTGACCAAGCCAGCTTCAGCTATACCAGAGAGAGGTGGGCAGGTTGCTCTTTGTTGCCTGGTTAAGAAGGGTTCTGTAGGACCAATAAGAGTTTGTGAAGAAGAGGAAACAGGAAAGGCAGTCCCACTAGGCCAGGCTGCTCTCCTCTGCCTGCCACCTTGGAGCTGGCCTTGATGCTTGCATGGGCACCTTCAGCAAGGTCCTCCTCTAAGACTCTGCTCGTGAGAGCCATTGCGCTTTCACAGTCAACCCTGGCCCACGCCAGGGAGTCGCACCTGCGCTGCTATTCCTGGCTAGCACCCTGAGTCCATATGACCTTCACTTTAGAACCAGTGCTTAGAGATTAATGGGTCCCCTTTCCTGTGACCTCTACTCCCAGGCCAGACCGAGTGGACATGCTAATTCACTTCTCTATCTGGGCCTCAGCGTCCCCACTTCTGTGACAAGGACACCCTGACATGGGACTTTAGTGGCAGGTGACAGTTTAGAATCTGATGAGTGTGACTGTGGTTCTCAACACACATCCCTCAACAAAGTCAAGAGATCAGAAACAGGGGACCCAAATCCAGGTAGAGACGCAGTCAGGCAGGCTCAGGCCCGCACCGCCATTCTCAATTACCCTAGGCTTATGCTTGGGGTCCCTCTCACACTGACCTCCAGTCTCCTCTCTCCTCTCTGGAGAATCACCTGGAACAGAGATGGACTGTACTCTGAGGCAGAATGAGGTTCCCTGCTGGAAAAGCTAGGTAGCGACTAGAGCCTATGGGGTTCTCTTTACCTAAGCCCCGGCTTTCTAGGCAGAAAGCATCAGAGACTGTAATTTTGCTACTGTTAGGAATTGTAGTGTAAATTTATGTGTTTTCCAGTGTGAAGGGGTTGTTTGACATCCTTCTCCCAAAAGGGGTTACGATCCACAGCTTGAGAATCGCTGCCCTAGAGAAAGAGAAACTGCTGAACTTTGGCTATCAGGCCACATGGCTTCTGGAGGAAAAAAGCTGGGGTCTGGGCAAGCAAGGCCAGTGTTGGAGTGGAAGTAGGGTGAAAAATGAAGAAAAAGGGACAGGCAGGGGGAACAGCCTGTGTTAAGGCCCTGGGCACATGCTAAAGAGCTACAAAGAGTCCTGAGGGGTGGGGGCAGATGAAAAAGGAGGAGGTCATAGCTATGGGCTGGTATGGTTGGTATTCCAAAGGACCTGGGAAGCCAGGGAAGGACATTGAACAGGTGGTTTGGCCAGATTTGCCCTAGAGAGACCTATAAGGGATAATAGTACCCCATCTCCATAGTAAGGATAGGGGAGAGGCCCTGACCCAGGAAAGGCCCGCCCTACTCTCTCTGACTGCCCCATCTCTCCACAGGGATGTTTCATCTTCTCTCTTGTCAAGTATGTACCCCTGACCTACAACAAAGTCTACGTGTACCCGGATTGGGCAATTGGGCTGGGCTGGGGCCTGGCCCTTTCCTCCATGGTGTGTATCCCCTTGGTCATTGTCATCTTCCTCTGCCGGACGGAGGGACCGCTCCGCGTGGTGAGCATGGGACATGGGCGATGGGGGTGTGTGTGTGTGGCAGAGAACCAGTGCCGGTTTCTGTGTGACCCTCTCTGAGTTCCTGGTCTTCTCTCACTGCACAAAAGGCAGGAGTGTGCTATTTGCAAGCAGGGATAGGTGCCATTCACCTGGAGGAGACTTTGTGGTGACATTTGAATTGGATCATGGGCTTAAGAGGACAGTACCCAACATAGTATGAGGTAGAATATGGTCCTGGTGTCGGATACAGAGGATTAATGGTCAGGCTAGAGAGAGGACAGTGGGTATGGGATCTCTGTTCTGAGTCAGGACAAGAGATGAACTCTGGAGAGGAAACCCAGCACTCCCCCCCCATTACCCTGCCCGCATGCTGCCCTATGTGCTGGAGTGTGTCATCCTGTCCCACTGCCCTGCTTTTCTCCTCACGGGGCCCCTTCCCTTCCCCCAGCCTCCTCAGGAATTCTTCCCACAATGTGGGAGCCTCCAGGCCTGGCAGCCCCCTGCTCTTTCCACGAAATCCCTTTCTCAGAATCTACTTTAACCTTTGTGCCTGGGCCGGCTCCAAGGCCCCACAGTTTTATTCTGAGCTGTTTTTATTCTCTTGCAAAAAGAATCTGGAGCCAGGATGTCCTGGGGCTCTGGCTCCCCTCTGGCCTGGCCCAGGCTTCTTCCCTTGGAGGGGGCTATGTTGGCTGGGAGGGAAGAGAAGAGACAGGGAAGGAGCTAGGGGTACATGTTAGTCTGAGGCCCTGAGACTCCTAGAGAGTAGAGGATTGGGGCTAGGACCCCTAGCTCCCCAGCTCTCCTCCCATTAAGCCAGAGTCTAAATCCCTCTGTATTGTTAGTGCTGAAACACTAGATCCCAAGACAGTCAGCTGCATCGTCTTCTCTGAGCCCTCCAGGTGGCCCCTAGTATCCTGAGCCAACCTGGGTTACTACCCTAGAGGGTCGTTACCACCCAAACATAAGTTAGTTGAACATGGTAGGAGTTTCTAGAGGTTTGTTTAGGTTAGACAACTTCTATAGAAGTCATTAAGTTGGAGTTAAGTTGAAATCCACACTGTTTTTTGAGACAGTGTCTGAATCTATAGCCCGAGCTGGTCTAAAATTCACTATAGAGTCCAGGTTGGCTCAAACACATAGCTCTTTTGGCTCAGCCTCCCTAGTGCTGGGGTATGGCTAGAAGGCCCGCTGACTTTAAGAGGCTGGTCTGGCCTCTATGCAGACAGGTTCCTTCAGAATGAGCTGCTGAGGGAGGGAGGCACAGCAGTGGGAGGAGGTCTCCCCACAGCTAGAGTGAGCTGCAGCCCCTCCGGCAGCACCAACTGTCCAGGTGGCCTCCGAGTTGTGAGGTAGCTACTGGTACACCTGGATCTCCAGCCCTACCAGGATTCCAGAGCTAGCTGAGCTTCCCATGTAGACAGCCCCGGTGGCTACAAGTGATGGGTACCACTTCGCCACTTTGCAGATGGAGCCCGATGTTTCAGTGCAGGGGAGGCAGGGTTGAAGGCGAGCAGGCAGGCTAGGTCAATGGGGAGGTTTGTTGGCCTGCTTAGAGCAACTCAGGTGTTTGTAGGACCAGGTCTTGTGTTTTTTGTTTGTTTTGTTTTGTTTCTTTTTTCCAAGAGAATGTGGAAATGTGGATTCTCAAGTGAAATAATGTCTTTAAAAGATTCTTTGGCAGTGCCAGGGAAAACTCCAGGCCATACACCTATGCAGGCTTTAAGTGGCTTTTCCGGCTGTAATACGCCATAGTTGAATGTAAATACCTAGGAGGGCCTTTTCTTCTCCTCTTGTTCCCCACCCCCAAACTGCTGGCCCATTTCAGTCTGAGCACTTGGCAGGAAGTGGGCAGAAGGTGGGAGGTGGGAGCCAAGTTCCATTCCTAGCTCTACTAGTAACTTCCTGGAGTCCCTGGAGAGGACTCTTTCCTCACCGATTCCATGATTAGTCACCACACTGGGAAGTCTGGGCTCCATGCCTAGACCCCGCTGTCTCCTGTCTTGAAGGGCAGAGCCTTCCCTGCAGTGGACTCTCAACCCTGCAGGAGAAAGGACTGCCTGTGAGGAACTGCCTCCCGGAAGCAGGAAACATAGGCTCTGGGAGGCCAAGGGGTCCAACTTTCTCCTCAGAGAAGGTGGGGCCTTAGGTTAGTAACCTAACCCAAGTCAAAGCAACCAGGGTGAATAAACCACAGGGAGACACAACTCAGCTCTTCAGGGAAAGTTCCTACGTGATGAGGTTGTGTGTGCCCTGTCTTTAAGCATGTGTGCAGAGGTTGGCTGTAGAAACCACTGTAGGACATCGGGGGCCGTTCCCCTCCATTTCCAAAAACCAACAAAAGGCCCAGAGCAAGTGGCAGTTGGCCAAATGCCACACAGCAAGCACCCTGGGGTATTCAAGAGCTAGGTGGAGAGGAACCCCTTTGGTCCCCTCTTGACCCCTCCTCATCTTCTTTTTTTCCCCAGAGAATCAAATACCTGATAACCCCCAGAGAGCCCAACCGCTGGGCTGTGGAACGTGAGGGGGCCACACCGTTCAACTCCCGCTCCCTCATGAATGGCGCACTCATGAAACCCAGCCACGTCATTGTGGAGACCATGATGTGAGGTCCGGGTCATGCCACGGGCGCCGCTTTCCTGCTGTTTACTAACGTTAGATTCTCATAGGACCAGGTTTACAGAGCTTTATATTTGTACTAGGATTTTTTTTTAATTGTCACAGAAAATGTTAATCTATGTGTATGTGTGTGTATCACGTATATGTCTGTATATGTGTATTTTGTTTTGATTCGGGGGACATTTTGTACAAAAAGAACCCACGGGCCTAAGTCCTGGGGAGAAGATGGACTTTCTTATTGATTTTGATGTATTTTATGGGAACTTGGTAAAATTTTCATTGTATTTTTTTTAACATATAACTATATATACTTAGAGTCTGTCATACACTTTACCACTTGAATCGGTTTTGCCAGCAATGGATCTCATTTTCAAAAGCAATTCTTCGGTGCTTATATAGCTGGCAGAAAGTTCTGCCCAAAAACAAAAAGGAAAGAGAGGAAAAAAAAAAAAACTAAATGCTGGGTGGAATTTTTCCTATGATGGTGGTTACATCTTCAAGAAAGGTTTAGTCCCTTCTGGGCTGGTTCAGGAGGAAGAATACAGCTGAGGAGAGGGAGCCCCCATTAGCTGAACAGACCTGAGGGGCAGGAGAGAGCAGAGCTGTGGGGAGAACCCTCACTCTTTCTCAGCCAACAAGAAAGATGCCAAAATAATAGCCCCACCCTCAGCATGAAGGACTGATCCTAAGAGCAGCTGAAGCCATTGTACCAGGGCCAAACCCCTTCCTTTTATTTTGAAGTAGAGGGTGGGTAGTCAATGGGGTTGAGGCAGGAATGGGAAGTCTGAAAGGCAGATGAGAATGGGGCTGGGAGCCTCAGTTTCGGCAGAAGCCTCAGTCTTTCTTGCGCATTGAACACAGTCGCCCGCCCGAGGCCAGTCCACAGGAGCTGCCAGGGCACACACAGGAAGGGGCTGTTGTATTTGAATGGTGTCATGGTGGGTGGGGGTCAGGGCATTCCCAAAGCAGAATGCATTTTGGTGAGGGCCTGGAGGGAAGTCAGTGGACCAAAGGATATTAGTAGCTCAGGAGGGTGAGTGTACCCCAGGAGGACACTTTCCTCCCTTGCCTCATGACAAACCCCTGTTAAAGATGCCACCCTAGAGCCATCCAGCTCCCAGCACGGAACGCTCAGAGTGGCTATCGATGCTGGATCTTAAAGGATTTAAGTTCAAGTACAGAGCCAACTTGGTAGTGACCTCAGATCTAGTTTCCAAGCCACTACAGTGACTGTTGGACAGGTGTTTGCCCCCAGGGAACTAAAGAGAGAAGACAAAGGGAAATTTTGTAGGTTGAGGTTATCTCCACAGAGAGGAGGTCAATGCCCCAGAGCTGGCTGACCTCAGGCAAGGCTGTTTCCTTCTGAACCAGGAGAGGGCGCTACACCTTCACCCCAGCCTCCACTGGGCCCAACTGTGCCATCCTGAACCTCTTTGACAAATGTACACATTTTTCTGTCTCCAAAGCAATGTACTCTGCCAAGTGACCCTCTAGTCCTCTTCCAGTGGTTGTTGAGTCAGCCACCCGTGATTCTACCGTGTTCCTGTTGTCCTGTGTATTTCTGGTTGCTCTTGTGTTATTCTGTGTTGGAGCTTTTTTTTTCCCCCTGATTTTACCAATTTGTAATGTGCCCTGTTTTGTTTTGTCTTGTTTGTTTGTTTTATGGACCCTTAAAAGTAACCACTGTGGGTGATTGAAGACAGGTGAAGTGTAAGGGAGAGGGGGCTTGTCCAGCTGCGGCAGCGTCTGTGGTCATGCCCGTCTACCGTTCCCCTCCACCAGGCACGCCATTCTGGCGAGCCTTCAGTATTTTGGGTTGGCAGACAAATGACACCATTCTGGAAATGGCCTGAGAAAGGCCTTTTTATCATTCCCAGATCAAAAAATTCTAGACCAAAGACATAGCGGGCCAAGTCCCCAGGCCCCGTCTGGATGGAAGGCCAGCCGCCTCCTGAGCCCACTCCCCAACAGTATCCCTGCACCTGTCTTCAATGCCCACCACTGTCACCTCTGGCCCTGATAGCCCTTGTTGTGATGTTTGTCTTTCCATGTCTGCATGTAAGGAACATTTTGAAGTAGAGCTCGTGATTCTGGTCCGCCTGCCTTTTGGAGAGAGGGCTAAGCGGTCCCCCCACCCAGCCCTTGCCTGGGACAGGTCAGGTATGTCCTGCCTGTCAGCTGTGGGCAGGACACAATGCTGGATTTAGATGAGGACCAGGGTGGACCCAGGAGGACTTTCCTGGGAGATGTTATTTGGTCCCAAGACTGTTAGCCCCTGAGTGGAGGATTCCTACTGGGCACTATGGACGGTCCCAGAGGGCCCTCAATCCAAGGCACTTTTGTAAACAGAAAAACCAAGGCCTAGAGCAGGAGAGACTTGCATGTGAGCTGAGTGGAACTGGATAATTGAGTCATTTGTAGCTCCTGGCTCTCCAAGGTATGGGCAGAAGGAACGCAGAACCGGGGCATTGGCTAAGAAACCCCAGGCCTTCCTTGTCAACCAAAGGCCAGACTGGTAAGGGCCCCTGTCCATACTCATGGAGCAGAGAGCAGACCCCACTTCCACCCATCCTTCCTCCTGCTCACCCCAGCCCCATGCTACCCTTCCTTCCTCCCCAAAGCCTTTAGGAGCTAGGAATTGATACCTGCCCCCTAACTTGTACCACAGGAAACTGAGGGCCAAAGACAGCACTAGTGAGAAGAGCCTTAGGCAGGCTATAATGGCAGGTCTTTGACTTCCATGCAGCCAAGGCTAAGCATGGAGTAGCCTGAGAAGGTTACTTTCCCTCTTGAGAAGACGATGGAAAGTTTCCCTCTATGCCTCTGGCCCCCAATCCTCGTCTCCCTAACATCCAGAAAGACCATGCAGACCATGGCAAAGCATGAGGAGAAAGCAGCATGTGTCCCCTCTGTCCAGGAAAGGGCTTTCTGTATCCCAGGGTGCCACCGCCATGGCCGACAGCATTCCAACCCTGCTCCTCTGCGCAGGGCAGTGCTCCTCTGGGTGGGGCAGTGCTCCTCTGGGCGGGGCAGTGCTCCAGGCAGCCAGTCTAAACAGGCACCAGTCTTGATCCTCTCTCCCAGATGCAGACACCAGCCAGGAAGGCATCTCAGAGAAGGCCCCTCACAGTTCCCCTCAATCCTGAGACCCCTGTCCCTACGGACACTGTAAATACCTCTGTGTGCACACCCCTCCTTCATCGAGTCCAAAACCACCCACAAAACCAAACCCAGATACCCCAAGATGGAGAGGGGTGCCCTGGAAGCCGGAAACACTGCTCCTGCCTCTCCTCCTCCATGCTGACCTCCTAGTAGTTGGGTCATCACAGGAAGCTGGTTTTCCATGTTCTTTGGGAGGATGGAGGGGTGGTTGTGGTATCATTACAGGCATGTTCTGGCATGTTCCCTGAAGGACAGAGCATCTTGTTATATATTTGGCTTCAAAATGAGATGGTAGCTCCACTTTTTTTTTTTTTAAACCCAATTGATCTTTCTAATCCCTAACAACTGTGACTCTGTATTTAGCACAAGAGAAAGCTGAGAATGTGGGTTTTGCCTCCTTCAGAAATATGTCTGGCTCATCAGGACATTTTTTAAAAAACCTCAAAATATTTTTAAGATATTTTAAACTTTTATAAAAAATAAAAAACAAAAAAACAAACACGCACACACACACACACACACACACACAGACACAAAACCTGAAACCAATCAACAAGGGGAGGAGCGTTCGTGTTTGAAGGATCCTTGGTGTGTGACCTGTCTTGCAGTATACAAGCTCTGTGTATTGATGTTTAATGACGACGGCCCTGCATTTTGCAGAGGTTCGTGTTTTTTTCCTCTTTTGCTTTTTAGATGAATATGTATATTGATATTTTAAATCCATCTTTGCTTTTTTTAGAGGAGTTTATAATCACCTTGTAACACAACAATAAACATTTCCTTTTTAAAACCCAAGAATGTGTGGTGATGTGTTTTGGAGCGGCGTGTTCACCTCTGTATTTTGGCAGACACTGTATAGTTTATAAAGGGATTTCACTGGGGCTGGAGAGATGGCTCAGCTGTTCAGAGCATTTGCTGACCTGGCATTTTGAGACAGGGTCTGTCAGTAGCTTGGGGCTGGCTAATTAGAATAGGCTGGCCTGGGAGCCCTAGGGATTCCACCTGTCTCTCCTCTCCAGCTAGGGCAGTGCAAGAACTATCACACCTGGCTTTTAAAAAACAATTATGTGAGGGGTGATGTGGTGGGGTGGTATGTGCATGTGAGTGCAGTGCCCACAGAAGCCAGAAGAGGGCATCAAAGCCCTCTGGAAGATGAAGTTACCATGTAGGTGCTGGGAACTGAACCCAGTCTCCTGGGAAATCAGGAAGAGCTCTTAACCCCTAAACTGTTCTCTAGTCCCTGCATGGCAAATTTGGATGGGTTTTGAGGATCAGACTCTGGTCCTCATGCTTGCAGGCCAAGCACATCATCTGTACAGAGCTGCCCTCACCCCCCTAGCCTGGCACCATGACATCAAAGAGCCACATTGTTACACATTGTTATTAAGTCTCCATACCTTACAAGAGTGTCTGTTTCCTAAGCCTAATGTATCCTCCAAACCATGTTTTTCAGTCCATTCTGAACTTGTAACCCCATGAAGTATGCCGATCCCTTTTGCCTTGCCAAACTCCTAAACCTCTGCTATATGACTACCCTTTTGCTTAAAGAAAATGTGTCTTCCCTGATACCTTCATGACTCCCCTAACACATGATGGATTCTTACACTTATCTACCCCATAGGCAACCTTGAGCCCTGAGTCCCAACTCTTCTGTCCAGGTGCTAAGAGCCAATTATCTCAATAACTGTTTTCTATCAACCCTAACCCCTCCCCATAAAAGGAACGTCAGAAACCAGTGAGGGACTGCTTTTCCCAAAAAATGCTAGTTTTGGGAGAAGCAGTTGGCTGGCCAGTTCTACATACAGCTTGCTTTAATCAGGCAGTAGTGGAACTGGGTGGTTGCTCCCCTACCCCATTGCTCAGGTCTAACAGCACCTTTATCTTAGCTTAGTTGTTGATCCAGTTGCTGGCTTTGGAGCATTTTGGATTTCAGGTCTTCATATAAAGGATGTGCTGTGGAATACACTGTAAAGATTTGTCACTCAAATTGATTTAATAAAATGCTGACTGGCCAGTCCAAGCAGGAAGTATAGGCGGGGCAACCAAACTAAGGATGCTGGGAGAAAAAAACGGTGGAGTCGAGAAAGATGCCAGTCAGCCACCACAGAGTCAGGATGTGTAGAAATTGAGGTAAGAAGCCATGAGCCACGTGGCAAAGCATAAATAAGAAATCTGGGTTAATTTAAATGTAAGAGTTAGGTAGTAACAGCCTGAGCTATTGGTCGAACATTTGTAATTTATATTAAGTCTTTAAGTCACTTTTTGGGAAGCAGTTCCCAGTATTTGGGAGCAGAAGGTTGAGACAGGAAAATCCCACCTACAAATAGCACCCATTGTCCAGAGTAGATTCACATAAGACCTAAAAAAAGCTTAAATAAAAATGGTTGTTATCATTTAAGGAGGATTGATTACAAATTGTTATTGGTCGTAGTCAGGAAAAAAGCTAAACAAAGGAGTTAAATTCAAAGATTTCCTTCTAAAGGAAAAAAGGGGGATATGATATAGAAGTGATAGAATAAAAGTTTACATTATTGAAACTACTTTAATCCAAAAAACAACTATTAATCTTAAATATTTTACATTGGTATAGATTTTGATTTATTGATACAAATTTAAGGTTAATTTTGTTATAATGTATATATATTTCTTTTCTTTTTTTTTTTTTGGTTTTTTGAGACAGGGTTTCTCTCTCGTGTTGGGGCCTGTCCTGGAACTAGCTCTTGTAGATCAGGCTGGCCTCAAACTCACAGAGATCCACCTGCCTCTGCCTCCCAAGTGCTGGAATTAAAGGCATGTGCCACCACCACTTGGTTTACTGTATGCATATTTCTACTCTTGTTTAAGGTATTGTGTTTATGCAGCTCATTTAAAAATGTAATATACAATTTTAAAAAAAGGTTACTAGTTATCTATAATAGTCAAACTTATAGTCATGTTAGGTATGTTTTCAAGATCATATACAGATATATTTAGATAGATGGTCTTCAAACACTTTAAAGACCTATAAAATATGGATTTAATATGTTTAATAACTTAAGGCATTTCATGACAGTGAGACATGTCTGCTCCTGGCAGTACCAATCTACTTCAGAGAAGATGATGGGCACTGAAGAAACTGTAGGGAGTTTGCTTTCTTTATGGCAAAAACTAGCCATTTGTGCAAGAAACTGCCCTTGCCTCAATTACTGCTCTAACTGGTTTCATAGACCTGTCAGAATAAAGGACCAGCTCATCACCATGTTTCTGCTGCCTTTTTGATGGCCTCTGTCCACCTCCCTCCCTCCATGTGTCTGAGTCAATTGGCTTGTGTTTGAATCCTGGCTACACCCTATACTACCTGTGTGCCTCTAAGCAAGTTACTTAACCTCTCAGAGTTCTGGTCCCTCCTCTGTAACGTGTAGAGAGAGTCCTTTCCTGAAGGCTTCTAGGAGGATCTCACCTGTTCTTACAAAGTCTCAGAGCTGTGCTTGACACATAGGCTGTGTGAACAGTGGTGGCCCTTGTTCCTACCGCCGTCCCTCCCCCCACCTCCCTAAGATAGTGAGCTCACTGACACCCCAAGGGACAGCATCTCTCTGCCTGTAGATCTGAAAGTTTCTCCCACCCCATGGACCTGGGCCCTGTGCTCTGAACCCCAGAGTCAGTGAGCTTACCTTGCCTCAGGTCCTCAAAACTTAGGAGCAACAGCCAGACCTCCAGGCTACCCACCTAGCACCTTCCTTCACCAATGCCCAAGATTCCTTGGCTACACAGACTACGGCATGTCCTACCCCACAGTTTCCCGTGCCACTGCCCCTTTGGACCGTAAAACCCGCCAGACCAGTTCATGCCACAGGTCCTTTGCACTTGTCCCCCCTCCCCCCCCCACAGGGACACTTCCTCCAGGTCTTAACTGGACTGGCTTCTGTCCTACAATTCTTGTGGCGACTATCCCTCCTTCAGAGGAGCCCTTCCTGGGTTGCAGATCTTGTTAACCCTGTTCCACAGGTAGTGTTTTCTCCACTGTTCTTTATGCCTTCTACAAAGACTCTTTATGACCAGCTCACTGCCTTCACTATGATGTACAGTCAAGTGACTTTTTTTTTTTTTTTTTAGGATTTTTATTTATTGTGTGTGTGGTGGGTATGTGCATGTGAGCTCAGTGTTAATGGAGGCCAGAAGAGTGCGCTCAGTCGCCTGGAGCTGGAGTTAAGGGCGGTTGAGAGTTGTCTACTATAAGTGCTGGGAACTGAACCCAGGTCTTCTGGAAGAACAGTAAATGCTCTTAGCCACTAGATCATTTTATGTGTATGAGTGTTTCGCCTGTGTGTATGTGTGTACACCACGTGTGTGCCTGAGGCCTGTAGAGGTCAGAAGACGGTGTCAGATCCTCTGGAAATGGAGTTACAGATGGTTGTAAGCTACCGTGCGGGCTCTGGGGACCAAACCTAGGTCCTCTGTAAGAGAACTAAGAGCTCTTAACCACTGAGCCATCTCTTCAGGTCCATGGACCACTTTATGAATGAATGAAAAGAAGTTGAGGAGCTGCAAGATTCACAGAGAAGCTGAACCTTACCAGCCTGTTATTTTTTATAAAGTAAACAACCTACTGTGTGCATTTAATCAATTTTATTAAAAATTCATCCCAATAGCACTCACCTCCCTCCCAGTCACTGATACCTGGTGGGACAAAGATTTAGCCATGGGCCCCAGACAGATCAGACAGACCAGCCTGTGCAATGGAGCCATGGGTGTGCTGGGTGCTTCCTGGGAGCCCTAAGAAAACCCATATAGAAAAATACTTTACAAGGAATATGTTCTAGCATTAGCTAGAGAAAAATACAGCTCTGGGGATGGGGTGGGGGTGTCACAGGGGAGGTACCCAAAATGCATAGGCAGGCAGGATGCTCACTGGGGAGGAAGCTAGGGATGTTGTGTGGGCAAACACCCCTGTGAGAAGCCAGGGGGGGTATTGCATATGAGAAGGCCTCAGGCCATGGCCAGGAGGTCCACCCGCTTGGTCTAGTTGCATATGTCTGGGAGGACGGGAGAGCCTCAGCCCGAGGGGAGGTCAGGGGTCGAGTAGTTGTATTTTCAGAGCCTGGAGTCTTTGAGTGGAACCCAGATTTCCCAAGCCAAGAGGCCCTTAGAGTACAGTCAGTCGTGTCACATACCAGAAACCTGGAGAGACTGAGCCATCTGTCCAAGATCACACAGTATCAGGTGCTGGTGGCCAGGAGTCACCTCTCTGCTGTGTCATTCACCTGCCCTCGAAGCTGAAGATCTTGATTTGTTTTTTGCCCATGATGGGTGGGCAGTATCTTTCTACCCTGGGGCAGTGAAAGCAGAGATGCTGGGTTACCTGGACCCAGGCCTGAGGGACCCTGGGGAAGCAGTCACAAAGGGCAAGGGAGTGGGGATGCCGTGGAAGAGCAGAGAGCCAAGGGGTAGGTGGAGATGGCCCGGTGTCTGCTCAGGTTCATCCAAGGTCACACAGCCATGAAGGGAACCAGGAGCAGAGAATGGCTTCTTGGGCCCCCATCTGTCCTCTTGAACAGGGAGTCTTTCAGGCAATGCGTTTCAAGGACAGAGAAGGGGAGATGGGGTAGGGTTGGAGGCCCCTGGATCCTTGAGACCTTGAACTGGGTAAACACAGAGCCAATCCCCAGAGCAGCCCACACCACGGGGAGGTGGCTTATGTCCTGCTTGAAGCTGAAAGGGTTCTGCTTGGCAGAGATGGAGGAAGCCCGAGTTGAGTTAAGGGGATGCTGGTACGCCCAGCTGTGAAGTGGGGACCTCCTTGAACAGCCTCTTGGACTCTTGTCCTTCAGCTGGTTTCCCTCCATCTCAGCTTCTCTCTTTCCTCCTTCTCCCCTCCACTGGTAGAGCTGGCAGCAGAGCTATGACTCATCCTTGTTTCCGTAATTGCTGGAATAGCCGGTGAGTGGATGCTCCTGGACTTTTCCACCCCGGGCAGTGACTTGCGCTAAGGTTTTGTAGAGCAGGAGGTTGATGGCCACAGCTCTGCTCTGGGGTCCAGAGTCACCCACGAAGCTGAAACAATTGAGCCGCCAACCTGAAGGAAGGGGCCTAGCATTCTCTGGCACCTCGGATGTTCCTAATTGGGGTTTCCCAGTGTGGTCATTAGATGCTGGAGGCTCTCAGAACGCCAAGATTTGGGAGAAGGGAGAACGCTATCCTCCTTGTACCACATCCTTCCTGGTGGCAGGGTCCCTGTGTGACTGGGTACCACCTGTCCAGCTGGATCACCGAACACTTCCTGCCTCAGTTCCTCCTGCTTATTCCCCTCTCAGGATGGGAAACACTGGAAGCTCACTCTAGTTAACACATGGGGCAGGGCTGTCCCGCTCCTGGCACTGCTCTGAGGTGACCGTGCAGGGATCTGGAGGAATCCCAACTCTCTCTTGGCTGAGCAGCAGGGCTGACCACTTTTAGGTGGGGTTCACTGAACATCTCAAAGATCCGACTTGATGATTCCACTCTGCCGGGCGTGGAATCTGTGGACCCACAAGTGGAGGAGTGGGGGCCACTCCTCCAGCTGAGCTACGTGATGACCTCAGAGCATCTGGGGACTGCTGGGGCCTGGTGCTCGTGGTGTCCGGCGGCTCTGTGCCAGTGGGTTACGACTGACAACCAGCTCTAGGATGTCTCCAGCCTCCGCCAGGAGCGGAACCGCCAGACAGCAGTCAAAGTCCCGAGTGCGAACATGGTTGACCTGCACAGTGCACAGCCAAGGGACGGAGTCCCTGTAAATGAAAGTTCTAGAAAGAAGCTGCACCTATAAGACTGACTAGAGCTGAAGAAGGGGGTAGAACGTGGCAGGACCAAAGCTTAGAATTTATCTTGAGCTGTCTTAGCGCCCACCGAAAAGCCAATCCTTGTCCACCTGTGTCTGACCTAATGTTCTTTTAACGATCAAGTGACCATTAGGTTTCACCAACCCCCCCCCCAAACTAAGAATGGCATCAGAGGTCTAAAGCATGGCTTTCTGACATGCTGTAACCAGCCTGCCTGATAGATCCACTAATGCTTTTACAAATCGTATTTATTTCAGTCATTCATGTCCCACGGTAAAACCCCCTTTGAGGCAAGAATCGTGGTTTTGATCAAAATGGTGGATTTTCCTGAAGTCCTGCCCCCACCAGGATTTAGGAGAAAACATAAGAACATTTAGAGCGAATACAACAAAATCAGCAAGGGAACAAAAATAGCTGGAGCAAGGGAAGGGCAGTCTTGGAGGCTAAGTTAGGAACAGCTAACTTTGTTTCCCAGGCTCCCTTTCTGTTAGAAGACCATGTGATGGGTTCTGGCCAGTAGACCGAAAGGGGACCTGTCATATAATGGTTTGGAGTGAAGGCAGGACAAAAAAAAATGGAAGTGATTTCCTACACCATGGAGTCTAAGGAGGTCAGGTGTCCCAGGGGAACCGTTTCTAGACAGGCAGGCCCTCTGTCAGCCAGATAGTCAACAGCGAGTGGAACCTCAGCTCTTGTGTAAGCAACCTCACCTGACTCAGCCCACTGGCCTTTCCATGCACTTTCGAGCTCTGTCCCTGGGCCAGTGCTGGGGCCTCCCCGAGTTACCTGCAGGAGCCTGTCAAAGGGCTGTAGGCCTCCGTGCTGGGCTGGCCCATCAACACGCACAGTGTGGACATAGACACCTTTCTCCAAGAGGCCGTCTGAGACGCTGAAGCCAAAGTCGTTCCGCACCGGGTCCTTGTGCAGGGTCACCTGGGAGGAAGAGGAGGTGGCCTTTGCTTCAGTCCCCATTACGTCCCTGGGATACAGGTCCAGCCTATTGTCTGGCCCTACTCTAGGCTGCCTTCAGCTGCCTGTTGAGCCTGTGCCCTATGATATTGGCCTCGCTATGTGCAGCCCACAGGCCCCCGTGCTCAGGAGTCTCTTAGAAAGGGAAGTAGGAGATCATAGCATTTTCACCACCCTAGGCAAACCCCTGGATTTGGCATGTGCTCTGATGTCTTGGTTCTTACATAGGTACCCACAGGTGCAAGAGATGCAGGTGGTGGCAGGAAGGTGATGTCAGTCATCTGCCTACGGTGGCATGCAAAGTGGTCTCTTGGGATCTGCAAGGTGCCAGCTCCTGGACTCTGTGACGATCCCCAAATCTGCAGATGCTCAAGCTGTAGGATCTGCAGAGAACCTGTGCCTGCCTGCCCACATGCTCAAGTCTTCTCCAGAGGGCTTCTAAGACCTCCTAGCTCATGGTTGGTGCTACGTAGATGATTTATCTGCACTGCTCCCAGAATGAGGTCCAAAGTCAGCCTATGTGCAGTACAGATTTTTTCTGTTATTATCATTATTATTATTTTAGATAGGGTCTTGCTATGTAGTTATGTCTAGCCTGGAACTTGCTATGTAGACCAGGCTGGCCTTGAACTCTCAGAGGTCTGAGAACCTCTGTCTCCAAAGTGCTAGGATTAAAGACCTATACCATCATGCCCAGCTTTTCCCTGAATACTTTTGATCTGTGGTTGATGGTCTGAATTCAGAGCCTGTAGGTAGGGAGGACTAACTGTATATACACACATATATACCTATATGTAATGTAACCTTACTGTGTATATACATGTATGTATGTAGCATACATATTTGTATATGTGTTGTATATGTGTACATGCATACAGGGATAACAATTGCTGAAAAGTGAATCACAAAAGTGTATCACAGGTGTGTCTATACGTAGGTAGGGGGTGTAATTATCCAGATGGTGAGAGTTACAGAAAACCTAATAAAAATCCCTGGGTGTTTTTGTTGTTGTTGGTTGGTTGGTTTGGGTTTTTAAAGTGTGTGTTATTTTATGTATTTGATATTTTGCCTGCATGGATGTCTGTATACCCCTTGTGTGCCTGGTGCCCTTGGAGGCCAGAAGAGGGTATCAGATTCCATGAAACTATAATTACCGATGCTTTCTAACTGCAGTGTGTGTTGGGAATCAAACCTGGGTCCCCCAAAGAGCAGTCAGTGCTCTTAGCTGCTAAGTCCCCTTTCCAGCCCCTAAGTCCCTATTTTTCAGTGAGGGAGAATAAAGCTCAACGACAGGTGGGGGGGGGGCTCAGTATCCCAAGCAGGTAAGCTCCTCCTGCTGCCAGGCTCCCCATGCTCACACTGTGCCTACTTGTATCTCCCAACCCCAGTGCCCACCCTGTGCATCTCCAGGGGCGTTGGCAACAGCAACTCCTGCAGGTCTTCAGAGGATGTTCGGACCTCCCGGCTCCGGCGCCAGGGTCGAGGGCCAGGCCTGCCATCCACAGTCACAGTCTGCACAGTGCCTGTCATGATGGAAGCCTGTGGGAACACGACTGTCACTCAGATACCATATACTTACTCCAACCGACTCTGTCAGGCAGGTGCTTGGTCACAGGGTGAACACAGTGGAGGCGAGTCATCAGCCAATCACAGGGTCAGAACAGGAACCTCTGGGGATTAACAGCAGACTAACATCTGCTCTGTGCCAGGCTCAGCTCTCAGCAATCACAAGTCTAACTAATCTCACGTTCTGTGGCACCGAGACATTTTCTCTGGTTTACAGACAAACAGGTTTAGAGAGAGAACCTGAATTCAGAATCTGACTCCACAGTTAGGGTTCTGAGCCTCAGCTCATATCATCAAGACACAGGGGAATGGAGAGGTAGGACAGAGGGAGGGATCAGCAATGCTGCCAGAGCTAATATCTCAAGCAGGAAGGGAGAGAAGAGCACCCCTGGCAGAGGGGACACAGAAAGCCTGGAGAGGAAGGGTCTTCCAGCACCCTGCAGCCTACAGTAAGTATGTGACTTTTTATCCCATGGTGATAACAGGGTGACCCTGGAGCAAGTAACTGGGAAGAATGTAACATGAACAGATGTGTGTGTTCAGGAGGGAATGGTGGCCAGAAAGGACATGGTGGGACCATGGAATTGCCAAGCAAAAGTCAAAGGAAGAGTGTCATCTGGACAAGGAAGAAGATGAGAAAGGAGCAGGGCTGTGGGACAGGATGGGGCAGTGGGCAGAGTCAACTGTGAGAGTGAGCTGAGACCATCGCATCCTAAAAGGGACATCCACAGACCACATGAGTAGGGGGACACAGAGGTGTCAGAGTAGGATGAGCCTCTTCCATTGTGATACTCGGCTTGCTAGGCACACAGGTATCTCCCCAGCCTAGAAATTTCTCTCTTCCTGTCCGTCATGGTATCTGAGTTTCCACTCTGGTGGGCAGTTCTGTCTGACACTGATGTCCAAGTGCCAGGAAGACTAAGAAAGCAACTGTTTTTGGAACAGCCAAGTGTCAAGAAGGAGAAGGGGGAAGATCTTGGTGGAATGGATGTAAGGTGCCTATTGCACATCTCTTACAAGTAGTCCTCACCCCCTAGAGAGCTGGATCCACCAGGAAAGACTTGGGATCTTGGGATAAGGGTCCTTAGAGAGTAGAAAGCTTAAGTGGTAGATCAATGGGAAAAGCCCACAAGCATGAGGACCCATCAAGGTCTCGAGAACCTGTGCAAAGGCATGGCAGTGTGCATCTATACTCCTGTGCAAAGGCATGGCAGTGCGCATCTATACTCCTGTGCAAAGGCATGGCAGTGCGCATCTATACTCCTGTGCAAAGGCATGGCAGTGCGCATCTATAATCCTAGGGCTGCATGACAAACGGAAATGCAGAACCCTGGGGCTCACTGGCCAGAGAGTCTAGTGAAAACAGTAAGCTCCAGGTTCAATAAGAGATCCTGTCTCAAAACAGAAGGTGAAGGAACTGGAGAGATTGCTCAGTGGCAAAGAGCACAGGCTGCTGAATTCAGTTCCCAGCCCCTACATGGCACTCACAACCTATGTAACTAGTACCAGGAGCTCTGATGCCCTTTTCTAGCCTCTGTGGGAGCTGCACACATATAAGGCACATATATATGCAGGCAAAATCCGGTTTGGGTCTAGTTAAGCTCAAAGGCTTGAGACCTCAGAGACACTCCACACTACAGAGCAAAGAGTGCATGGGCAACTGCAGCTAAAGCAGATGCAGCAATGAAGTTGAAAAACCCACCTGACCACAGACACAGCAGATAGGTGAACCTACACTCTCACCACAGATGCAACAGATAGGCGAACCAGAACCATGACCATATGAGACACAACAGATGGGCGAACCAGAACCATGACCATATGAGACACAACAGGCGAACCAGAACCATGACCATATGAGACACAACAGGCGAACCAGAACCATGACCATATGAGACACAACAGGCGAACCAGAACCATGACCATATGAGACACAACAGGCGAACCAGAACCCTGGTGGCTGGAACTAATAGAAAATTCAAGAGAAAATGTAAGTCTGTCTAAAACATACAGAAAAATAAGAAGCTAAAGAGTAAAAGATGTTAAGAAAGAAAATCTCAAGATGTGAAAAGCAAAGATGTTAGCCGGGCAGTGGTGGTGCATGCTTTTAATCCCAGCACTTGGGAGGCAGAAGCAGGCGGATCTCTGTGTGTTTGAGGCCAGCCTGGTCTACATAGCTAGTTCCAGGACAGGTTCTGAAGCTACAGAGGAAACCCTGTCTTGAAAAACCAACCAACCAATCAACAAACAAACCAAACAAAACAAAAGAAAAGCAGAGATGTTAGGGAAATTTAAAAATGCAGAAATTGGAAACAGTTTCTAGGAATTGGGTTAAATATTGTGATAAATACAGCCAAGGAGAGGCTTGGTGGGTTGGGAGGGAGATTAAAGAAGGCAATTAGCAGTTAAAACCCCTGTGGTGGCTACTTTTATGTCAACCTGACACAAGTTAGAGTCATGTGGGAAGATGGACCCTCAGTTGAGAAAATGTCTCCATCAGATTGGCCTGTAGGAAGGCCATTTTCTTGTTTGAAGATTGATGGAGGAGGGCCCAGCTCACTGTGGACGGTGCTACCCATGGAAGGTGGCGCTGGGCTGTGTAAGAAAGCAAGCTGAGTAAGTCATGAGGAGCAAGTCAGTAAGCAGCACCCTCCATGGCCTCTGCACCTATTGTTGCCTTCAGGATAGAAACCTTGAGTTCCTATCCTGACTCCCCGGATGATGTACTATGGTGTGGAAGAAACCCTTTCATCCTCAAGTTGCTTTTGGTCCTGATGATTATCACATTAATAGAAACTCTGACTAAGACAACATGCATTTCTGTAGATTTCAAGGGTTTCACGTGACAGTGGGAACCATTAAAATATGTGATACAGAGTAGACAACAAGAGTCCACAAACAAAAACTGTAGGGTCACAGCCAACTCAGTGCTTACAGGTCAGCTCATAGCTTTGAAAATATATTATATGAAGAAAGAAGAGTGGAGATTAAATAGCTAAGAAACCAGGACGAGTATCTTTACTTCACACACACACACACACACACACACACACACACACACACACACACACACCACACATACACACAAGTCTAAGAAAATGAATATCAAAATGAGCAAGACAGAAAAAAAACAGGAAAGAATGAAAAACCAAAACAGGGTTGTTATTGATTTTTAATTTGGTAATTGGCAAGGCTGATGAGTGAGGAGTGCCCCCAGTCAACAATGCTAGAATAAAATGGGGGTGGTGGTGGCAGCAGATGAACCAAACCTTTCAATTGCTCTCCAAACTGAACTCAGAATGGCTTTGTCAGATTCTCCTGTCCCATATGTGAGTGAGGGTGACCCCACCCATAGCCCCTCATCACCCATGCCATGTGCGCACATGCTACTCACCCACAAAGGCAGCAGCATGGCCTCAGGGCCTTTCCATGCATACACTCAGACATGGCATACCCTGAAGATATGCATGTGTGTGCACGTCCCTCACCTGTCTATGTGTATAGACCCCTTTACATGCAGGGTGCTCAGGTGAGAGCACACATACTGTAATAGTTGGAGATAAACCTGTGCACGTGTCCATTAGACGGGGTTCATTGAGATGGGAAGGTCCACTCTGAATGTGAGTGGTACTGACCCAGGGGCTGGAGCTCTGGACTGAATAAAAGGGACAATAGAGCCAAGCACAGCATTCAAGCCTCTGCTGCCTCACTGCCAACGCAGCGACCAGCACCCCCAGGCTCCTGCTGCCAAGGCTTCATGTATTGCCATGATGGACTGTGTCCTGGAAGTGTGGGCCAAAACAAATCCTTTCCTCTGCTTCCCATTCCTCACGTGTGTATATGTGATATGTATATGTGGGTATGCATATTTGCACGGGTATATGTGCACATGTGTGGGAGTGCACAGGCATGTGTGTCTGAGTGCGTGTGGAGGTCCGAAGTTGATGTCCAGAGTCACCCTCCACCCCAGAATTGCTCTTTCATTTTATTCATTGCAGCAGGGTCTCTCAATCAAACCTAGAGCTCATCAATAATAGCTAAGTTTGCTAACTAGCTTGGACTGGGGATCCCCTGGCTTCTCCTTCTAGAGGCTGGGATTTGCAGGCAGGCTGCCATGCCCACTCTGCATTTACATGGATTTTTGGGAATCTGAATAAGTGCCTTAACCACCGAGCCATTTCCAGCCCAACCTTTCCTTTTTAAAGTGGCTTTTGTCACAACAACAAGACATATAGGTATTACACATCCTCAGGTGACACAGGTGACTCCATTGATGTGTAGCCTCCCCAAGCCCTACAGTGTGTCCAGACATGGTGCCCCACAGGCCCTCTGGTCAGGTGACAGTACCTCCAGCTCCCTTAGCAGTTCCGACTGACCACAGGACTCCAGGTCTTCAAGGGCCTCTCCAAACACTCTCCAGAAGCCCTCCTCTCGGGCGGGGCCAGGGGTTGGGCTGCAACAGGAACCACAGCGTCAACTCCTGGCAGGCGGGAGGGTGGGCGGGCTGGGCCTGAGGAGTCTTCGTGGCCCAGGGCCCAGTGTTGGGCTCCAGGGGCCATAGGGCGGGCAGGCAGGCAGGCAGATGTCCTCGGTGGCAGTGCTGGGGCCCCAGGGCAGTGGTTGGTGACACAGAATGTGGGGGGAGACGCAGTTAGGGGCGACCAAGACTGTTGGTGGCCAATTATAACAGGGGCAGATGAGACGGGGTGGAGAGCGGTGACACAGGACGCCTGGGAAGAAAGACAGACGGACAGACAGAAGACAGAGACAGACAGAAAGATCCATGGGATAGCCCCAGCAGACAGTCCGATCCCACCCAGACACATGGCATCACAGGACAGTGACAGGACAGAGCCAGAACTAGCCAGGACACAGATGAATGGAGAAAATGGAGTATTTGTGCTGGGGAAGGGGTGGGAGGCACCCATCCTGGCCAGCCCACATTGTGTGGCCCACCTGCAGCTAACACCTAGCTTGCAGGACCCCTGGCAGCTCTCAGAGCCCTTCACCATTCACCACACAGCGATTCACAAAGTCCTCATTTCTCAAAGGCCTGGCTTTGCTTTTAAGGAGGACAATGCAGCGGAGATAGAGAGGTGAGTCCAGGCAGAGGAGGCATGGGTGTTTCTTGTGGGGACCCACTCTGTGGGAGCTGGCTGCTGTAGGAGCCCAGTCATACACATGTAACATGCACAGTCCAGGTGGCTGTGAACTGAGAGTCATGCCTCCTGCAATCTGATCTGAGGAGGAGTCAGGGTTCAATTTTGTCTTGTCTGTGTTGCAATTTTGAGCACAGCTATTCCCAGACTCAGGAGAAACAAGTCGGGCTGCTGTCTTAACAGGACATGTCTGCCGCCATCTTTCCACAGATGCCCTCTCCACCCCAGGTCTGCTCCTCAGGCCAGAGATCTCCTGTCTTCCTACCTCCCCCGTCCTGGCATTGCCACCCTCCGGCAACCCCCATCTTAACATCCCCACCACAGACCTCATCGGCGGCTCCCAGTCCCCCTCCTCCTCCTCTGGGAAGCTCTCATCAGTAGGGCCAGGTGTGTAGCTTGTCCTACGGGGCTCAAGGGGTGGGGAGCTGCTCTTCAGTCTGCTGGGATGCCACTCCTGGGGAGTCACACTCCGGACTGCCACCTGTGGAGTGTAGGAGCCTGGCGGGTGGAGAGAGGGGTGTGGGCCTTCTCGTTATCCTTGCCTTGCCCTCCCTTGTTCCCAGAAATTGGATACCAGTGGGCAGATATGTGCCCTTCTTGGGCCCAAGTGATCACTGAGAGACCCGGGAGTCCTTGTCTCTCCAGCAAGAGCCTGAACATCCAGCCATCCAGCAGTTAACACTGAAGTTCCAGCACCACGGTCAGCTCCACAGGCATGGCCAGCTCAAGAGCCGCCTAGAAATGGAGTTTCCGATCCGACCACACCCAGACAGACCCGCAGGAGCCCTGAGGATGAGCTCCATGGATGGGGACACTCAGGGAGAGCCAACGGCCCTACCTGAAACCAAGAACCCAGAGATGTTTCTCTGCTAATTGCCTTAACCACAGGCCCGAGGGCAGCACCAGTGGGCCTCAGCCACAGGGGCATGGAGGACATTGTCTGCCTTCTCATCTTCAAATGGACAAGATGAACAGGAATTGACACCTACTGTGTGTTAGGCATGGGGATAAGGAGAGAGACAGAGGAATGAAAGCTGCTCTGTCCCCAGCTCATGGCAGGGAAAGACAGGACTGCAGATCCCTCTGAGGGACACGTGAAGGGCAGAGTTAGCCAGGTTACCCTTGGGAGCTCCCTCTGGAGGAAAAGGCCAGCTGGGATAGAAGGTGCCAAGAAGACCAGGCAGTGGGATCACCTTCACAGAAACCTATTCAAGATCCCAGGCTCATTACCTGAGCTCCCAAAGCCACCCTCTGTGGCAGAGCTGCCCCAGGACTCCACAGCACTGTCCACACTGGGTACGGCAGGCGAGAAGCGGGCTGTCAGCAAGCCTCCCTTGAGGGCCTCGGGCGGGTCCTCGTCCGCATCACTGGCCTCACTAAGGCTGCCTGACTGGCGGGGGAGGAGGGGACCTGGGAAGAGAAGGAGCATCATCAGTGACCTCAGAGACAGGTGTTCTGGGAACCTCAGTTTCCCTACTTCTGGGAATTCCCAGGTACTTGACAACCTGGCTGCTGCTGTGTGGGTGGGGCATACTAGTAAGTAAACCCATCACACAGATGGGAAGACTGAGGCGTGTGAGGTTGAACAATAGGTCAAAGGTCATATGGCGAACAACGATGGAGGCCAGATTAACAGAAGACCCCATGACTTAGGTAAACTGTGGCATACATAGAACATAGGAACCTAGGACATAGGAACATGTAAGAACCTGAAGAGATAAGAAGCGATGAGGAGCATGGTTTAGACCCAGAATTTACCCCATATTGCACTATGCCACCATGGCACAGGGCCTCTCTCTCTTAGCCTCCTCATCAGCTGATCCAGGGACCCCTCCCCCTCTCCAGATTGGTGACACACAGCCTGACCCAGGACTGCCCTTCCTGTGTAGGCCAGGAAGTCCCCAGGAAGGGGCAAGGCTCACGGTCCAGCTGCTTCTTGATCTTCAGTGTGACAGTCTCCCCTGCGACCTGCAGAAGGTGGATGGCCTCGCTCAGGGGCCGGCCCTTGAGGCTCACACTGTTGATAGCCAAGATGCGGTCCCCCACGTGGATGGCACCAGTCCTGAGGAGCGAACCCAGAGCGTAAATGAGGCCCAGATGCTAGAGTCTCAGAGTGTGTTGGTCCTGCCTTCAAATACCCTGCAGAGGCCCCAAGGCACAGGCCTGACTGGCCCCAGCTGTGCGGGAGGAAGGCTAGTCAGGCAAAGCAGCACACTCTGGTAGTCTTAGTGCTCCAGAGGCAGAGCGGGATCCTGGGGCCCTGTCTCAGAGAGGTGGGAAGAGAGAGAATGAGGGAGGGGGAGAAGACAGAGAGGGGTGAGGAATCCAAGTCATCCTCAGAACTTCTGCTGAACAATTCTCCCCCAGATTCTAGGCTTTCTACCTCTCTTGGTTCAACTCAAAGTCACCCTCTTCCTCCTCTTTTGTTCTGAGACAGGTCTTGCTATGTAGCACAGGCTAGCCTATGTAGCACAGGCTGGCCTGGAGCTCTCTAAGGAAGTCAATGTTGAGGCTTCTCAAAAAACTGGAAATAGCTGTCTGATGTAGTAGCACACGCCTTTAACCCCAGAATTTGGGAGACAGAGGCAGGCGGATCTCTATGAGTTCAAGGTAACACTGCTTGAAGAGAAGAAAATTTGCAAGAAAATAGATGAAAATAATTAAGTTGAGCAAAATTAGTCATACTCAGAGAGACAAACCATGTGTCTTCTCTCATGTGTGGAAGCTAGAGTTAAAATTATATATGGGGAGGGGTTATAAAGATTGTAAGAGGACCATGACGGGGACCAGATTTTAAGGGAGCAGGGACAGAAGGAAAAATAGAGGGTAATGGGTGGACACTTGGGACCTGAACAGGAGGGGAGCTATGTAAGAGAAGGAAGGGGATCAGGAAGAGGGGGGCAGAGGGATAGAAGTTGGGCAGTGGGGAAGGGGAGGATTAAGAACAAAGTCTAACGAGGGTATATTCATATGAAAATGTCATGATGAAACCCGTGACTTTTCACGCTAACTTTAAAAAATGCATATTGGTTACATGTCGAAATGCATATTTATTTAAGATTAATTTCTTTCCGCTTAGCTTTTTGAATGTAACGACTAGAAAGCTGGTTTGGAGAACAAGTCTGGTTGTACCGCAGCTGCTCTGGGCTATGCTGCCCTCCGGAGTCAGCGTAGGCAACTAGGCCCCTGCAGTCTGTCTGGAGTCCAGTAGAGGGCGCTCCAGGAGCAGCCCAGCCTGAGTCTGAACCCTGGCTAGGCAGCTGGGCTGGGTGCTTCAGCTCTGCGAAGTTCACCCTCCATGCCAGCACCTTGCCCTGCTGTGCAGGGGAGCTCACACTTTCTGGCACCCCTGACTCACCCCTTGCAAAGCTGAGGTAGAAATCTGGGACTCACTCACCTGGGGTCCACTTCATCTCCGCCTACCCCACTGAGGGGCAGTCAGGACACCTTCCTCTTAAGACTCCTTCCCTGGCACAGCCCCAGAGACACTTAGAGTAGCAGGCAGACCAGCAACCTCAGGGCCTCAGGATAAACCTCATGTGGGGCTCTAGCAATAGGGCCCTACCCCTGATATTCAGACACACAGATGCTGTTAAGGGGATACACTCTGGGAGTCAGCTGAAGGTGAGCCCAGCCCTGCCCTGACTGGACCCTTCAGCTCTGGTCCCCTGGGCCCTTCTGTCCTCATTTCCTTTGTCCTGGCCTCTGGGTTGGACCAAAATTCCTATGAAGGATGGGGAGTAAGTGCTCAGAGAGGAAGTGATTATCCTTGAGTTGTTTGATGCTGAAACGGAAGCAGAAGTCTAGACTGGCTGGTCCCAAAGTCCACCTTCTGCTCCCTGAGGGTCCCCAGGTCCCCCCACGTCACCCCAAAGTTTACCTTTCAGCCAGGCCACGCTTTGTGAGGCCAGAGATGATGATGGGGTCAAAAGGTTCTTCGGTGCCGGAGATGGTGATGCCCAGGGGTCCACCATAGCGCTTCAGCTCCACCGTGTAGCTAACAGCGCCTGTGCTCTCCTGCTCATCTACAAGTGGACAGGCTCCTGAGGGTGAGGCCCAGGAGGGGGCGGGGCTGGGACCCACCCCTCCCCAGTCTCAGCACTCTCCCACCACCTAGGACTCCATCAATCCCTCACACACCTGCCCAGGCACCTCAGGCTCCCAGCCTGCTGCCCAGAAGCCATGAAGGGAAGGAAAAAAAAACCTACAGGAACATGGAACCAAGATTTGAAAACACGGATTCACGTGCCACCCGCAGCAACTCAAGATTTATAGCAAGGAGAAGTGAGAGAAAAGGGAGGGAAAGAGGGAGGAAGGAGGAAAGGGGAGAAAATAAGGGGGAAGGAGGGAAGGGTAAAGGAGGGAGGAAGAGGAGGGAAGGAGGAAAGAAGGGTGAAGACAGAGAAAAGAGAGGAAAGAGGGAAGAAATGAAAAAAGGGGCTGAAGAGATGACTCAGGAGTTAAGAGCACTTGCTGCTCTTCCAGAGGACCGGGGTCAATGCCCAATACCCACATGTCCGCTCACAACCACCTGTAATTCCAGTTCCAGGGGCTCTGACTCCCTCTTCTGGTCTCCCTGGGCAACAAGCATGCACGTGGTGCACTGACATTACATGCAGACAAAACACCCATACACACAGAAACAAGATAAACAAAAACAATAAATAAAAAGACAAAATAATTATTTTTAAAAAGCAGGGAAGGAATAAGGACAGGAGACAAGGAGGAAGGAAAACAAAACTGGCCACCAGTGGCTTCTCTAGGGTGAGGGTCCCACACCACTTCTTGGACACCCCATTTACAGCACTCCTCACCACCCCCTGCTGCCTCTCCTGCCTCTTTCCTCTTTCCTTTTCCCACCCACCAGTTCAGGCTGCCTCTGCTGAGCCAAAGTCAACCCTGCAACCAGTAAGCCGCTCAGATATCAGCCCTGCACCTCAGTCCTGTCAACACCTCACAATCTGGAGAGCTCCTGGGGGCCCTGGAGCAGGGGAAAGGGATGCCTACAGAAGTCCTCTCAGTGTGCCTCCCCGCTCCCCAGTAGCTGGCCATCAGCCATGGTCTCCTAGGCACACACCTGAGTTGTCCTCATCTTTCCGGATCTTCAGCTTGACCACGTCCTCACACTGGCGCAGGATCTGCACAGCGTCTTCCATGGGACAGTGGTCCAGGCGGATATTGTCAATGGCCAGCAGCTTGTCGCCTGGCTCGAGGGTGCCAGTCCTGCATGAGTGGGGTGGAGATGGGAGGAGCCTGGTGCAGATGGGCACTGCCCCACCCCACGGCCACACCCCTGCCCGTGTGGCGCCCCACCTGTGCGCCACGCTGCCCTTCTTGATGTCGGAGATGATCAGGGGTTCCCCTCGCTTTCTGCTGGCTGCTGAGGAGCAGGGGAGACAGGCTGTAAATTTAATTTTGAAGGGACCCTGTTTAAGGTGGGGTCGGGAGAAGATACTGTTGGCTCCTGGTCCCATTACTTCCTGGCTGGGTGGCTGTGAGCAAATCAGCTCACCTCTGTGTGACTCAGTTTCCCTTCCATAGAATGGGACTGCAGCCCATTGTGGAAATGTGGTGATAAACCAGGTAAGGTGGCAAGAGGACTCACAGCTGATGGTAATGCCCAGCTCCACGCCACGCCTCTTGGGTAACTTCACGTGGAAGGTCCCACTGCTTGGGATGACAGATTCTGTGAACCAACAGCCATGGGTGATGCAAGACTCCAGAAGAGCTCAGAGACCTGCGTCTTGCACCCACTCTGGCTTCTCATGGCTCGGGACGGGGGGTAATCTCAGAGAGTAACTGTTCCAGCTCCACCCCGCTGCTTCCGCCTGACGTAGCAGGAAGCTGAGGCCTAGAAAGCTGACCACTTGGCTCCAAACAGCTGAGTGCTGCAGGGTGGAGGCCAGAGATGGGGCCTGCTGGCCAGCGTGGAACCAAAGTTGGCCTACTTGGATCCAGGCATTTTCACAACCTGTCACTAATTCAAACCACACTCTGTCTTCCACTGTTTGGCAGATGGGAAACAGAGGTCAGAGGGAGGCAGTGTCCTGTCCACATGGTGTAGAACTCCCAGGACCAGAGCCCTGACTTACGCTGCATGGAGTCCTTCAGCCCCACTCTATGTCCCTGCTGCATGCAATCCACTCTACGTCCTCCCGGCTCCTGACTCCATGTGGCACGCCCTCCTCCCTAGGCAGGGCTTAGGCATGCACTGTGACTGGTCCCAGGGAGCATAAAGGGGAAGGGGCAGGGACCCAGAGTGAGTGTGTGCAGCGGGGTGACCTACTCACCTGCCACATCAAACTCGATCTCTAAAACAACTTTGCGGGCCAGTGCGGCATCCCGCAACAGTTGGTTGGCTTCTTCCATGGTTCCATCCTCAGTGGCAATGCCATTGATGGCCAGGACACGGTCCCCCACCTGCAGCAGACCACACCTAACCCCCAGAGCCCAGTGGAAAAAAGAAGCCAATGACTAGAACCTCAGATGTGGTGCAAAGTGGGGGCCCACTCTTAGCTCCTGGTCTCAGTGACTCAGCCCTGTCCCCAGCTAAGGGCTTGAGCTTGCTGGGCCTCAGTTTCTCTGTATGTCCACTGGGGACAGTGCCATTGTCCTTACAAGATACACAGAGTCCCAGAGGCAGACAGGTAGGCAGGGCTTACATACTGTGTGACTCTAGACAAGTGCACCAACCTCTCTGAGCCTCGGCTTTCTTAACTGTAAAACAGGGCTGGTCATGGGGCCAATATGGTGATTAAGAAAACGTTTGTGAAGCTGGGACCCATAGTTGTAGCTCAGTTTCCCCACTGGACTAGAGCTCCCCAAATTGCAGGCCCACAGAGGCAGTAGGCTCACCTCTCAGCGGGGCTGTCAGGTTCAATAAAGCGCACCAACGGTGGAGAGGACAGGGTCTCGGTGGCGAAGATACCTCCCTGCAGCTGGAGACCGAAGCCACTGAGGGGATCTCCACAGAGCACAACTTCTGTGGTCTCTGTATGAACAATCTGCCCGCCTGGCCCTACTGTGCTGGAGGCCAGTGACACTGCGGGATGGGGGAAAGGGGGAGGTTTAGATGAGCACTGGTGAGCCCTCCAGGAGCTGCCCACTGAGAGTCCTCAAGAGGTCTGGGAGCCAGAGCGGCAGGTAAGCAGGAGTCCTGGGGCCGCCTAGAATAGGCCTGAGTTTCTTTGCCTGTACAGGGGTATTATGGCATCTACCCTACACGACCAGTGGCCAAGAGACAACATTAGGGATTATGATTTTGTAAGACAGAGGTTCTAGATGCCTGTATTATTTATTATATTAAAGAACCCTCTTTATCCATAGGATATGTGTTCCAAGACCCCAGGAAATGCCTGAAACCATGGATAGTACCAAAATCTACAGACACCCTAGACACATCCCACTATACAGAGGTTTCACCTACAAACAAGTCTCAGGAAGAGACAGATTAACTATAGCTAATGATAAAATATAATTATTATATCAGTATGTTCTCAAAAAATTACCAGAATTACTACTGTAGCGCCTTTTGTTTTATTCTGAAACACATAGCTCAGACTGGTCGTGATCTTTCCATGTAGCATGACCTTGAACTTCTGACCTTCCCACCTCCCCATCCTGGATGCTGGGATTGCAGGCATGTACCACTTTGCTCATTTATTCAGTACTAAGGGTAAAATTCAGGACTAGGAAAACAGTCCACTGTCTGAGCTACACCCCTCGCCCCATGACTATTGCTCTTTGGGCATTATTCAGCACAATAGTGTCACCTGAGAAGTGGACACCAGCCCATCTGACCACAGAGATGAGAAAGGGTGACTGACAGTTGAGTAGTGTATACATGATAGATGTGCCGGGAAGCTCACATCCCAGGATGGACCAAGTGGGCGGACGTAAGCTTTTCCTTTCTGTGTTACTCAGAACAGTGTACAATTTAAAACATATGGTCTATTTCCAGATTTGCCTATTTAATATTTTCAGATTGTGGTTGACTGTGGGTAACTAAAACTTGGAGAGTAAAACCGGATTTGGGGCGGTGCTGTTATTTTGTGCTCTATATTCTACATGCCACTTTGCTTTTAATTATGCACATGTGTATATGTATATGCGTGTGTGTGAGTGAAGATGTCTGTAGAGGCCAGAAGAGGGTGTTAACTCCCCCTGGAAGAGGAGTCACAGGTGGATGTGGGTTGCCTGTCATGGGTGCTGGGAACTGAACTTGGAATCCTTGCAAGAGCAGTAAATGTCCTCAACCACTGAGACATCTCTCTAGCTCCTGGTAACAGTTTTATTGATACATGGTCCCCACACAAAAGTTGTCACCCATTCAGTGTATAATTTGATGGCATTGTCATTCCCTCCCAAAGGACCCCCTAGCCAGGTCTAGTGGTGCATGGCTGAAATCCCAGCACTTGGGAAGCACTTGAGGCAGGAAGACTGTGCATTCGAGGCCAGATTGGGCCATGTAGTGAGACTTTGTCTCACAACCAGAAAAAGAAAGGAGTCACCGTCTCCTCACCCATTGCCCCAGAACCTGCATCTTGCCCCAGGCAATCTATCCTCAACCTATTTCTGTCTCTCTGGGTTTCCCTGGACATATCACAGAAATGATCTTATGCGACCCTTGGTGACAGGCATCAGACACTGAACACAGTGGCTTCAGAGGCTCCTTTCTGTCAAAGGTGGGACAGTGTGTGGCATCATTTTTGTTTAACTTCATCCCTCGCTGTACTTGGCTCGCTACTCCGAGTCTCACCCCCAGCCCCATCCTCAGCCATACTGGTGCCCTATGGGAATGGCCTCCAGCTTACAAGAGCTCCTGTGTTCTTTCCTTCGCTGCCTCCTCCGCCCCGCTGTGGTCCTGGGGCTCATGGGTCCTCGAGGCAGGGTGCTGGTGTTGGCACAGGGAAAGGCGGGGTTCACGGTTGGTGAGGAGAAGGGAGTTGAGGACAAGGCTGGGAAGACCAGAACACAGCCCCGTGAGCCCCAGCAGGACCCTATTCACTTGCACGTGGTGGGGTTGGAGAACCACACAGCCACATGGACAGAGACAGGGATCCTGTCTCCCCTTCGCCAAAGCCCCTTACTGTGTGGCCTTGGATATGTCTCTTTCCTGCTCTGGGCCTCCCTGACCAGGATTTCCACGGGCCTCTGGGGACAGGCTGAATGGCACAGGGCAGCCCTCTGCTCCAGTATCAGTTCCCTCCCTATACAACAGACACTGCCCACCAGAAAGGGGACGACAGCATTGCTGCAGCAGCAGGTACATTACATCGGCTCTGGTTCTGGCCTCCAGGTGCCCAGGTGGGGGCCCTGCAGTGGCTTGGCCTTGGGCTGTGGCAAGAGGGACTGCAGGAGTCCCAGCGGTGCAGCTGCTCGCTCTTCTGTACTCTCACTGCAGCAGAGGGGAGAGGGAAGTGTCGCGGATGTCTGGAGTCCGGCAGACTAATCCCCGCACACCAACGGTGAGATCCAAAGCCTTTGCACTGCCCAAGCCAGCGAGGCACAGAGCACCCTGCTCACGTGCATTGCCACCCACTATGCGCCAAGCACGGCACCCAGGCATCAGCCGCAGCCACAGGCAAGGAGGCCAGGCCCTGGGCTCAGAGATTCCCGGCTGAATGCTACCCACAGAAGCCCCTTTGGAGAGAATGAAGAGGCACAGCAGGCTGGAGATAGTCACAAGGCCCCTTAAACTTTTACAGCAGCATGGAACCCCATGGGGTGCCAGAGATTGGCTGCCCCTGTTCCCTGATCCGGGTTCCTCTCTCGGCTATATATAATGAGACGTGGAAAGTGGCCGCCTCCTCAGAAAGAATCCCTAGGGCTTCCAGCCAGACACTACTAAGTCAACAAAGTCCATCATGGGCCCCCACGTAGTCCTTCCCACAGCTGAGTTTCCCTGCCAAGTGTGGCAGGAGTTAGTGTACTAGCTTCACAGAGTCTTCCTGTCAGCTCAAGGCTTCCATCCTAGAACTCTGGTGCCCCTTTTCTTTCTCCCTGTCCCATCCCAGGTTTAGGTCCCCAGACTTGTTGAGGTGCCTACCTGCCTCTGGAGGCTTGAGGGGCCGACGACTCTGAGGTGCAGGCAAGATCTCCAGCCGTACTTTCTCAGTCACACTGGCCAGGAGCTTGGTGGCCTCCACCAGTGAGCAGTGTTCTGTGCTGGTGCCATCGATGGCCAGGATGTGGTCTCCAGCATGCAGGGCACCACTCCTGCAAGACAGGGGCCCAGAGGGGCTGGTCCAGCAGATAGAGCCACAGGTTGCCTCTGCCCTGCACACCCCTGCCTCACCTCACCTGTCCACCACGCTGGCTGGCTTGATGCGGTCGATGGTGATAGCTGGCTTGTTCCGATGGGAGCCAGTGGTGAGAGAGATCCCCAGGGCAGATCCTGGGGTCTTGGCTATTTCTACCACCAATGGGCCTGAAGCACTGGCCACAGTGTCTGGAATGATGGGAAGGGGGAAAAAAGAAAAAGAACTGTAGAAAGTAAATGTGCTCAGTGTCCCACCTGAACGAGCCCTGCTGTCCTTAACCCTCACTGCCGAGGAAGCGGGAGGCAGGGAAGGGAAAAGTTACATACAGCCACCAGCAAATCGGGTCAGGCCTCCATCGTATTTCAGAAATACCTCCTATCTGCGGCACCCCAAGCACCCTGGTCTCATCAGCTCTCCCTAGTACCTAGTCACTTCCTGGAGCCCTGTGGCTTCTACCGCCACCCCTTCTGCCCCGGTCTCTCCCCACTCAGCCATCTGTTGCAGCCAGGCTGGCCCCTCACTCTCAGGCCAAATATTACTCCCCCCAGGACCTTTGCACCTCCAGTTCATCCTGCCTAGAGCATCCGCAAAGGGTCACTCCTTCACTTCAAGCCCTAGTTAGAGCCTATGCCCTAGGCTGCTTGTATGTGTGTGTGTGTGGGGGGGATTGCATGTGTGTGCTCGTGCGCATGTGTGTGCACACACATGCATTGGCACTTCCCCTCTCTCTTTGCTCTTTTCTCTGTCATCCAACACACATTAACTTATCTAGTATGCTAACTGACGTCCCTTCACCACAAGACACAGAGTTCACCTGTATTGTTCCTGTATGATCCCCAGTGAAATCAGGAGATGCCTGGCACAGTCAAGAGGCTCAGAGAAGCTAAGATACTGACCTAAGATCACATGGTACAAAGTAGTACTGAGCTTCTGGGACCTCTTCCTGCCCCAGCCCTTACCCTCAGATTCCAACGCACCTGGGGTGGCCACGTCGTACTCCACCTGGAAAAGGGCCTCATGACTGCACTGCTGAAGGGTGGCTATTGCAGTAGCGTGGCTGGCCCCATGCAGTGGGATCCCATCTATGCTGAGCAGTCTGTCACCCACCTTCAAGGAGCCTTCCCTGTGGGGGAGGTGAAAGCCCAGTCAGCTGAAGGGCACAGGGATGGGGCAGTGTGGGAGGGAAGCCTGAAGGAGTCAGGGCTGAACAGACAGAAAGGGCACGTAAAATGTGCCAAGATAGCTCTGATGCCCTCTACCCCACAGCATGTCTGAGCTGCGGGTGCTCTTCAAGGCTACTCACTCACCTCCTGCACCAAAGGCAGAAGAGAGCATCACAGCCCAGAGAGAGTGTCTACCTGGCTGGGGACACACAGCATCAGAGAAGGGGTGGGTGGTCTATGAATACCATGTTGCCCATTGTAGAGTCTCCTCCCATTGTCCCCACCCCTGTTTTCTAGTAGTGACTCTGGCCTGCTGACAGATGAGCTTGGGAAAGAACTCAGCAGGGCTCCAGTCTGGGCCTAATCCCTGCCCTGGAATGTCACCCATGACAGGTGCCAAAGCTATTCCAGGAGGTTCTATGAATAGCGACTCATGCAGGGCCTCAGACCAAGGACAAATTTAGATTTTCAACAAGCCAGGTCCAGGCTTCTCTTTAAATGGTCAGAAGTCTCCTGCTCAGAGATGAAGGGTGAGAGCTCAGGGGACAGGGACAGGGACATATTCCTATCCCACATCCTGTCCTCCCAGCCCTGATGGTCTGAGCCAGGCAGTGCTGGGTCATAAGAGGTTATACAGACAGTCCCAGCAATGGCCAGTCACAGGGTCCAGAGCACTTTGTCATAGGCTGAGTCAGGAGGACCCTGGGAAGAGGCAAGCTGGGGTGTCTCCTAGCCACCTCCACTGAATCCCTGAGTGACTCTGGGAAGTTTGTCCCCTCCTGGGAAGTGATGTGAAAATGCAGGGCCTCCGATGACCGTAGTGTCCACATGTCCACATGTCAAGTGGCCACGGGATGCAGATGCTCTCACCTGTCTGCTGGGCCACCAGGTCGCACGTAAGTCAGGACCAATGGGCGGGATTTGTGCCGGTCCTCATGGGCACCTCCTGGACAGAATTCAACAGGAAGCAGGAATCGCTTTCCCACTGTTCCTCTGGTAAACAAAGTCCTTGACACCAGCCTGGGCCACCTCCCTCCCCAAAGGGGGATGAGGGATAAGAAACACAATCCAAATCCTCTCAAATAGTGTGTGTCTCTTGTGGGCTCATCCTCTCTTCCTTTTTGCCTGGGTTACTTGGTAACTCCAGACTGTTATGAGTCTGGTCCAGCTTTCCCCATCTCTGTTGTTGGGCTCCCATTAGTCATGCATACTTCATTGCTTCTCATGATTTTTCATTTAATGTTTGACTCAGTGGTCCGGGGTCCTTTAAAGTCCTAAGCAAGGGCTACTGAGATACAGTTCAGGTAAGATCCTTGCTGCCAGGCCTCATGACCTGAGTTTGATACATAGAACCCATACATACTGTGAAATGAGAGAACCGACTCCTACAAGTTGTCCTCTTACCCTTACACACATGTCATGCTGCATACACACAGCATGATATAAAACAGATATAAAACTTAAACAAATGGGTAAAGTTCTAAGCAAAATGTATGTCACATTAACTAATGTGACAGAGAGCATGCACGGATTCTCAATGACCTTGTTCTTGTCATCTCAGCTCCAAGAAAGACTGTCACACTGACCTCTGAGAACAAAGCCAAAGCTATTGCCTTCCTTGTAGAGGGAGACATCCACTGTCTTAGAAATGATCCTCGGGTTGTTTTCGGGAGCTATGGAGAAATCGAGGCCTCCTTTGAGTTTCTCGGCCACGTCTCTGTGCTGGTAGAAGTGCCCAAGGCTCGCTCCAGGAGAACCAAGCGACCAGTCATAGAGTCACAGCAACAGCTGGCCTCTCTCTACTTTACAGGCAGAAGAGGGGGAGGCGCTGGGAGGTCCTCATCTCTACCCACACCTAGTCCACCACGGACAGTGGCGAGGACTTGACCATGCTCATCAGGGCCATAGCAGAACACAGGACGCAGTGAGATTGGGGGCCGGGCCAGGCTTGCTTCCAGTTACTCCAGTTAACATTTTAGACCAACTTTGAAAATTCAGAACTGGGAGAAGTCCTAGGCCGCTGTGCTCAGTGCAGGTCAGTGGGATCGGGAGCCATGAGGCAGGGAGCAGGTCATTCAGTCCATGTCGCCAGACCTTCCCTTCTACCCAACTATGCAAAATGACAAGTTGTGAGCAGGGTCCCACCACCAGGTGACAACATACTTTATGCATGCCCTAGCCTGTGTGGCCAGCCTTCACCCACCCTGTCTAGGTGACCCCCGACCCCCTCTAGGCCTGGACAGGAAGGCAGCTGTGTCCCCCTATGCCCGAGGCAGTGGACAGAGTTCCCCGTCCAAGGGCACCCACCGGGCGGGGGCAGCTCATACTCCACCTCCAGCACCACGCGCTCGCCCACGTTCTTCAGCAGGGTGATGATCTCGTCGTGCCGGAGCCGGGTCAGATGGATCCCATTCACTGAGCGGATGTAGTCGCCCACGTTCAGTAGGTCACTCCTAAAGCAGGAAAGCCAGAGTCCACGTTGGACCAATGCTAGCCTCTGGGTACCAACATTCTCCTCATCCTCAGAGAGCTGAGACTCAGAGCGGTCCTTCCTTTGCCCAAGGCCACACAGCAAGGGGGTGGGACAGCGCTTGTTTAACCAAGGCCGGGTGTGACACCAGAACTTCCCAGTCTGTCCCACTGTGCTGGCCTGGTGACAGCATCATGGTGACATCTCTGATCATCCTTCATAAACCCAAAGAACAGTTATAGTGACCCATCCACCACTCTTCTCTCATTTTCTTCCCATGGTCCTCTGCAGACCTTCTGATTGGTTCATCCGGACACTGGGGCCAACTTCCAGCCCTTGTTGTCTAAGGAAACATCCAAGACAGTGTGTACAAGGTGCTACCTTAGTTGGAAGCCTGGAGGGCTTCCTGGAAGCAGTGACTTCTTGTGTTGCATATGGAGGGATGAATGGGAGCCAGGAGTGTGCTTTGTGGGGGAGGTCAGAGGGAAAGGCACAGAAGGGTACATGGCCTTGGTGGGGTGCTGTGGCCACAAGGACAGTGAAGGAAAGAGGCTGAGCCTTGAATCAACCTCTTAGGGGCTCCCTTGCGGCGGACATCAAGCTTCCCCACCTACTGCCCCCCACCAATGCCCTGTCTACTGCCCCACACCTCTCACCTGGCCGCCAGGCCCCCAGGTCTCAGATTGGAGACTCTGGGCTTCCCGTCCTTGTCAGTGCCTCCCGAGATAGTCAGGCCCAGAGTGCTGCCCTCACGCTTGATCAGCTCCACCATGGTGATGCCCCGGAACTCCTCTGTAGGCAGACAGGAGGATGAGCAGGAAGTGTCCCCTCTGGAACCAAGACTGGGGAGGTTAGGGCAGGGAGGTAAGCATTCAGCTACTTTACTCTGACTGACATCGCCCTCCTCCACCAGGGAGGACCAGGGAGGGTGAGTGACCACACTGGGGGGCGCACAGTGCCAGCTAGTGTCAGTGCCCACACTTCATGAGTCACTGGAATTCCCAGGGCAGAGTCCAACGCAGAGTATGATCCAGGGTACCTGGGATGCTCTGGCGGCGGCACACCAGGGCCCCATCAGCCCCTGGTCCGTCCTTCCCCCCTTTTGAGTAAGGCCCATCATCTGTGGGAGAAAGGGGGAAATGGGAATCAGAAACTGGCCCCAGGCCCCACTTTCATCTTCATCCCGCTTGGCGAACTCTTCTACCTCATGCCGTTCCCCCATTATACCTGATATCCTGTAAAGGAGTCCTGGGGATCTCTTCGGGGTCAGGAATGCTTGGATAAGGACCCCCACATCGGAAGCTTCTGGGCCAATCTAAGGCTGAGCATCTGACATGCCCATGTCACAGTGCATATTGCTATCATGGGTCATATTACCCAACTATCCAGAAAGGAAGCTAAGGCTCAGAGAGGGAGACTTTGTGTTCAGGATCACACAGCTGGGCTTTATAACATAGTTTAGAACCCAGGCCTGTTGGCCCTGTCCCAGGATCTAGATGCACACCTGGTGGGGCAGACAGTTACCCGTAGTTTTTTTGTGAGCAGACTTGGCCAGTGCTTCTGTGTGCATGCGTGTGCACGGTGTGCTTACACGCGTGTATGTTAATGTTTTACAGATTATAAACCCCACTTACGTGTAAGCCCACCAACCTCAGTTTTACTGGATGAAAAATCTCTCCCACTGCTTCATCGAGGGTTGTTTCTCGGCCTCTCTCTCAGAATGCGAGAGACTGGGGCCTGCCACTCTCCCCAGATCCTTACCAACCCTCTCTCATTTCCTGTCTCCTTATCTTCCTGGGACATTGTCTCATCTGCACTGACGTCGTCTTTGGGGACTTTTAAAAAGAGAGTTATTAGAGCACAGTGTGGTGGCCCAGGCTGTCACCCCACACTCCAGAGGAAGGCGCTCAAGGTCATCCTCAACTACATAGTGACTCCAAGGCCAGCCTATGCTATGAGGCCCTCACAAAAACAAAACAAAAAAGCACCACGTCATGATATTTCAGATATAAAGAAAATATAGTCCTCACACCTGCAGATGTGACTATGAAAAAATGCTCAGAAAAAAATGTTCCTATACTGCACATGCCCAGGCTTTTTTTTTTCTTCTTCCATGAATCCCTAAGTAATTCAGGACAGCAGCTATAACCAGCATGGACACTGTGCTGGCATTTTAGGAAATCTAGAAATGAGGTAGCTTAGTTATCCCTCAGCATCCACAGGGATCAGGTCTCCAAGCCCCCAAAGAACCCCAGGTCTGCCAGTTCCCCAGTCCATTCATAAAACAGTATGTTATTTAGACAGCGAGAACCTTCCGACCCAGATGACTGTGTAACACAAAATGTAAGACGATGATGAAAAAAACTGTATATGTTCAGTACAAATTTCTCCTGATAAATTTTACATGTGGTTGGTTGACCCACGGCAGAGGGACAGTCAGTACAGAAAGCTGACCGTCCTTGGAATGCACACAGGTGACACATTAAAAATAGCATTGTTTTAGGACATGACCTAAGCTCTGTGACTTTTGCTATTCACAGGCTTTAGAAGCATCTCCCTTGGACACCTGGGGACAACCCCAGTCCAGTAGCACCTGTGTAACCCAGAAACTCTAATGGCCCAGTGGCCTGCACTGGCCTGGGAGAGCTGTGCCTTTTCCTGCCTGCTAATCGGTGGCCTCCTCCACCCCTTCCCGGGCTCACCACATCTGTGTTTCAGAACAGTCTGAAGTTGTAGGATATCCAGGTCACCTGCTTGGTGGTGAAGCCACTGCCTCTCCCATCCTGCAGGACCCTTGTTTTACACAATTCCTTCTCTGGACTTCCCTGTTCTTGCAGCTTCATCCTCATTTGGTGCTCAGGGTGAACCAGGGGGAGGGAAGGGATGCTTTTGTGTGCACTGACAGATAAGGAAACTGAAGCTCGGACTGGCAGTTCCAAGGTAGACTTTGTGCCCCTCCCCAGCCCATGGCCCAGGATCTCCTGACCAGGCCATATACTGTGTTCCACCAAGCCACACATTTTTCTCAGCACCCGACTGACAGTCATTAAGTTGGCAGATTCCCTGTGCTATCTGAGGAGGGGGCATCCTTCTCAGGCACCAGGTGTAGCTGTAGCTTCCCACTCCTTCCTCAGACCTCACTTGATCCTTCACATGCCCCTCGCCTGACCTTAAACAAGTCCAGCTCAGAGCAGAAAGGTCCAGCTTTCTAAATGGATTGTGTCTGTCACTCAACAGCTGTAGGGAGGTGTCTTCTCCCTAAGCCTTGGGCCTGGTGTCAGCAGAAGTCACAGTTCCTCTGCAGATGGCAAAGCCACCCAGCTAAGTCTTGCTATATTAGAGGTCAGCGTGGGCAAATCAGCCTAAGTCAAGACAATTTGGATTATCCAGGGCTCAGTTAGTTTCTCAACCTCTACTGAACTGCCTTTCTTGGGAAGGGGTCTCTTTATTGTAGGAAGGGTCACAGAACCCCTGGTCTCAATTTCCAGACATCAATAGATCAGTAGAGGCAGTCAAAAATGATTTCAGGGATTACCAAGAGTTCCTTGGGGGAGCCACATCAGCCTCCACTGAGGACCACTGTTCTATGATCAGACTAAGGGAAAGGCTTAGCCAGGGTCAGGGCCACAGCTCAACTGAGACCTATGGAAACCTTCACCTTCTTTAGTCTAAACCATGAGAAACTGTCTCGGTTTTCCATTTACTCTGCTGAGTGACCAAGCTCCCTTTGCTTCCCCCAAATCTGGCAAATAACCAGTCAAACAGCAGTTAAAGTAGTAACATTTTTACGGCTCCTGGAGTGGGGTCCTTAGCAGCTCTGTGTTCACCCTCCTCCCCATGTTCACAGACGCCACTGCTGCAAGCAACACACCATTTAGTATTATGCCTCCCTGTTACTGCTCCCTTGTACATCCTTCATTATCTCCAACAAGACGTTTCCGAGCTAATAAAATTAGAAAGGCTGGGTTCCATCAGTGACATGGCACGCAGATGTCTCTAGTATTTCACCAGGACAATTCTGAAATTGAAATGTCTTATCCCGGGCAAATCAGATCCAGCCTCATAGGCTCCCTTCCCTTCTGAGCTGTGCAGGGGAGATGAGAGATAAGATTCAAGGTTTATGTGTCTGTGGGGAAGGGTATGGGGGTCTGTGTTTCAAGGAAGCTGAGGGCCAAGTTTATCCAAACCAGAGCAGTGACTCCTTTGAAACGCATCTCTGAATACCTGTGGGTTAAAGGCAGAGATTTGAACCCTGGAGATAAAACAGAAGGAACAGAGAACTGAAGGCCAGGCATCCCCAAGACTGCTCTCAGCAGCCAGGGTTGTGCAAGCTGCTGAAGGAGGGGAGCCTGTTCCCAGAGTGTCCCTGTGGTGTCCTCACAATCCATCTTTAAAGATAACTTTCCCTGTTTTCTTCATCCCAATATTCAGATCTTGTCCAGTGCTGAACTTGGCCATGATAACTTCCATGGGGCAGCTAAATTACGTGGGTCCTCTAGTTCTAACAGTGAGTGGCCCCGACTTTATCCTTCATACACATCCTGCTAGCCTTGGGCTCTGGCTGCCAGCTGTGCAGCTCCAGGTTTTGATGGGATGAGGTTACAAAACCATTTGTATTGTGCACAGAGTCAGTAAGCAGGGACTGGGAGACGGATGGTTCAGAGGATGAAATGCTTGCCACACAATCATGAGAACCTGAGTTCGGGTCTCCCAGACACCACATAAAAAGCCAGGGATGTGCACGCTTGTGCGCGCATGCGTGTGTGTGTGTGTGTGTGTGTGTGTGTGTGCAGAGAGAGAGAGAGAGACAGCAGTTAGCAGAGATCAGAGCAAGGCCATGCATTTCAGGTTGAGCCAGGGGCCTCCATTGGAGGTCAGGAGGTCATACTGGCTAGGAGATCTACAGGGTAAGAGGCTTTTGAATCTAAGACCCCCACCCCCACTCATATTCAAAGTAATTCGTAAGGAATGGATATTATCTACTGATGCATTTTCGGGGGAATGTCATGCCTCTCCCTACCCAGGATCACCTTGGGATGGGAGAGACTGAGGCAGAATTCAAACCAAGAATCAAGGCAGGGTCAGAACTGCCAACTGGCTGCATGCCCGATGCACCATTCTCTGTAGTGAGGGAGGTATCTCCCTCACCAAGAACAGTGAGAAATTAAGGGACCACTTTATTTATAGATGGCTCCATGGGGTTTGGCCCCAAGCATCCTCCTTCATGGAATATGTTCACATTCTCCTGTCCTCTTGAATTTTTTGAGACGGGGGAGAGGGGCTCTTGGACCTGGTAATTACATGCTTAGAGATGAAGGCTTTTCAAAAAACATCTTTCCCACCAATTTCAGCTAGAAACATGCATAAAAAACAAGGATATTTTTATCTGCATTTTTCTAGTCTCCTCCTTCCAGCAATGGCCAATTATAAGCACTACTTCAGTCAATTGGTGCTGCAGAAATTGCTTCAGAGGGAAATTCACTTCCGGGGCTCATGGGGAGCCAGGGCACAGGCCTGGACACCTGGTCCTGGTTGCTGCAGGGAGGCGGGTGGGCGGGGAGGTCCTTTTCTTTTTTTCTCAGGCAAATCTTGCTGATCCTGCCTTACATCTCCCTCCCTCTGCAGCCCCAGGGGCGGGGGGAGCTACTGAACTCTGACAAAGGGAAAAGGAAGTCTGTCCCTTGCCAGGCTTCTGTGCCAGGGTGCCGCCTAGGTGGAGTGCCAGAAAGGGGGCATGAGGCCGGGGGTGCTATAAACTTAGCTGAGGCAACTTCATCAGAGGCAGCTGATCAAGCCGAAGGCCCCTTAGTGGGGCCCATGTGTTCCCATGACAGCTAGATCTAGGTTCCCCACTCCCAACCCTTAGGATCCTACTTTCCCAGTGGTTTGTGAAGATTCAGTGACAGTTCCTGGAGAGTGGTTGCTTGGCATCACATCCCCATCCAACCTTGATTTGACTGCCAGGATACGGAAGGCATTGTTGGTATACAGAGGGAAGGGTGAACTCTGGAGTCAGGCCAGCTTGGCATACTGATACACAGGGGGAGATACTGAGGCAAAGAGAGAGTGAATATTGCCTCATGGCAAAAGATGGAACAAGCTTTGCCCCAGGCCTGATTCTAAAAACTTCAAAGTCACTGCCGCTCTGTCTTCACGATAAGCCTGAGTCAAAAGCGCCACTATCACCATCATGTGAAAGATGGAGAATCTGAGGCACACAGAAGTTAATGAGGACACTTCAGCTCATGGATGCATTCAAGCCCAGGCCACATGGCTTCCCAGGGCATCTGGTCCTGTCCACTATGTCCCCTTCCTCTGAACACAATAACACTTCAGTCCCTGGGCCTCTCTGTTCAAAGAGACATTGTCCCACAGTGACACCACTGTCCCTGAAGGGCTGCATCAACAGACGGCTGAGATGTGGGCTTTGGTCTCCACAGCCAATAAACCTCCAGGAAGCCAGCTTTCCACAGGCAGAGGCATGGGATGACAGATAAGGCAGCCACAGTACATTTCAGTGGCATTAGCTCAGTAGCCACACATCAAACAGGAAGCCTCATTGTGCAGTGCCAAGGTGGCCAGAGAGAATGAGGATTGACAACCCTGCTGGGCTCTTCCTTGGCTGGCCCACTGCAAGCATCCACACAAGCTTCTCAGTGAACTGAGAAGCAAGGGGGCGGTCTCACTGGGGGTGCTGTGATGGGGAGACTGAAGCCACAGTTGGTGTGCTGCAGAACACCCTGGAACCAGGTGTCCCTGACCCAAGGGGGATACATCCTTCACTCCTAGCTCTAGTCCTTCCTCCTAGCAAGAGCGCCAAAGACCTCAAGTGAGGATACAGAAAATGCTGGCTAGGTAGGGCAAGGCTCCTTGGAGCCATGACTGGAATCACTCCTCCCTGTGCCTAAAAGACTTCCTAGACATCCAGAAACTCTTTCTTACCTCCTGCAGTAACCTGATGAAATGTCCTTCGGTTAGGGAAGTCATGCTCATGAGTCTGCAGTACAGACTCATCCTAGTACCTCATGATGTCCCTACCAACTCTTGCCTTTTCTTCCTCAGCACTCAACATTATCAGAAAGACCTCACTGGGCTTCAAGAGGGGTTGGTGGTGGGAGTAGGGGTAGGGCTTTCTAGCATTCTGTAAGCACCTAGCTTTGGAACTCAATCCCCATTTGTGAGTGAGGAGAACGGCCATTAAAGAAGCATAATGAGTGGCCAGAGGCCAGGAATAGGAAGGGGTTGAGCCTGGGTGGAGCCCACCTCTCCCTGGCTTCAGGCTCTTGGCTGACCCCCAAGTGGGTGGCCTCTAAAGTTTCCCCATGGCCACAGCCCAGGCCTAGAAGTGGCTCCGATGAAGCCCCTGAGGAGGAGGGTGCCAGCAGGGATTGTGCGTATGCTCTGCCTGAGCTGCCCCAAGCCCGGCTGGGTGGCCAGTGTTCACTAAAACCTGGCAGCCCCTGGTGACAAAGACATCTTTGTGGTCAGGAATCAGAGGACATTGCCTATCCTTCAGGCAGAAGTTCGAAGGCAGCGTGTATGTGCTGGAATGGGGGGTGAGTGGGGCTCTCGGCCATTTTAGATTGAGTCAAACCTACTGTATATGTTATCTTCCATCCTTTAGATACTCTAGGGGCTCCCAGGAGAGAGCCTGGACAGTCCCAGGATGAACTGAGGAAAGATCCACTCGGGTAGAGTCCGTCCAGCCCAGTCCACAAACCCCAATCCCAATCCCACTCTCACAGAGGCCTCAGCCCCAGCCACTCCACATCTGCAGTGTGGATATCTATGCAGTGACCACCTGTTGGCCACCTTCCCCTGCTTAGAAGAGGCCCTACAATTAGACTTGGTCAGTGAGAGGCCCTGTGGTTGGTTTAACAATGGGAATGGGATCCATGTTGGGCCCTGAGACTTTCGCGGAAACTATTGGAAATAGGCTCTTTGACATGAAGCCTGGTGATTAAGAAGAAAGAACAGGGGGAAAAAAAGCTGACCTATAGAGGAACAGGGAGGGGAGAAGGAAATAGAGAACACCTAGATTCTGCTGCTCCCGGAAGTCAACTAATACTGATGCAAGTGTGATTGTGAGGTCCCATGACCTAAGGAGGAGATTCTCAGGGGCTGCAGTGGGGAGGGGAAACACCAGAGTTGAAACTAGAGAGCCTAGGAGGCGCCCTGAGAGCTCAGGAGCTAAAAGCAGACTTCAGGCTTAGCTGCTCCCTCCTGGGAACTCAGGGCTTGAGGCAAATCAGGAGAATACCAGAACACAGGCCCTACTAGAGGTGGAGGCCCAGAAGCCAGAAGGCCAGGGCACCGGATCTGCCCGGGGTGGAAGCCTAAAAGAAGAGAGTGGGGTGAAGGAAAACCCAGCAGGCTTGGGCTTCCCCAACGCCAACTGTTATAACTGAGATGTCCCTTGAAGGAGACCTGTGGTGCCCAGTGGCACAGGCCCTTGAGGGGTGTGTAGACCGTGGAAGGAACTGGGAGCACTGGAGGGTGGTGACCCTAAGGCACAGAGAGCAGAGTGGTGCACACTATGGGGGGGGTGTCAGGCGGGCTCAATAGGCTGAAGTTAGGAAACAGACAGATGGACAGAGACAGGGATCACTGTACTCACCCCACATCTCCTCCCCAGTCCTCCTCCTCCTCCTCCTCCTCCTCCTCCACTACCACCACCACCACCACCATCGAGGAATGTGGCAGCTGGGCCCCGCCCCTCTTCTGAGCTCCAGAGCCCAGGGCCCCCAGAAACCTTGACATACCCCGGCCTTGGGAAAGGCTCAGTCCAGTTGACAGCCCTATACTCCCAACAGCTGGCAGCACCACTCTCTCCCCTGAGGCAAGAGGGGCAGCCTTTCTGGGTTTCTGGCTGAACACCCTGTAACCTGTGCCCCAGGGACAGCCCTGGGAGGCAGCCTTCCAGTGATAGGACAACTCCAGAGCAGACAGCCCTCAGCACCTGCCTGGCTAGGGATCCCATGCCCTCTTTCCCACCCAACTTCCAAAGTCCCTGTCCCCTAGAGTGACAGTCCCATTCCCACCATCCAGACTTCCCCTCTGCAGTGCTCAGCTGGTGTGGTGCCTGCATGCTCCACCTACCTGCCTCTGCAGGGCTGTCCCGGCTGAGCCCACACAGCATGTCTGCGGTCTCTGCACTGCCCACAGCTCCCAGCCACACACCAGGTCCCTCCCTCACCCTCCCAAGGAGGGGCCCAGGAGCTCCCTCCCACTGGCTGGGCATAGTCCACCCACTGCAGCCCGCTCTCTACTTAAAGGGGACAAGGCTTTCAACACTGTGGCTCCAAGATGAGTATCCCAGGCCCCTTCAGCCCCGGGGCATACAGCAGCACCCAGGATCTTAGAAGAGCATGACCCCTGGTCCTCCCACAGTATCCTGGACAGAGGGTTCTACTCCTAAAATGCCCCAGGGCTTTGGCCAATGGCTGTCCTCCCAGGGCCTCGGTTTTTACATCTGGAAAGAAGGACAGAACTTTCTAAACTTTATCCTTGTAAGGAACAGATTTCAGCAGGACTGGCATGGGATTCCAGTCATAAGTCATAAAGTACAGCCTCTCTGGCCATGGCACCCCCTGGGCACCTCTGCAGGTATTCATAGTCCTCAGGACCCTGGCACTGATGCCCCTCTTCTCTCTGCCTCACTTTTCTCTCTGGAAGGTGGGATTTAGGGACTATGAATTTAACAGCCTACTATACACAGTGTCCACAAGCATTGAGGACTGAGTATGCCAGGCCGAGGATCTTCCACCTCTAAGCTTGATGGGCAGAGGCAGCTGGACATGGGCTGCAGTCGCAGCTGGCAGGCTGCCCCTTGCCTCTCCCAGCTGGGCCCCAGTCCTGCACACTGATAGGTCTCCTTTACTCAGGGCTCAGGATCAACCAGGAAGATCCTAATGTAGCCCCAGGAACCCTCCAGGTGGAGCAGCAGTACCTGCTCGTTGTTCCTGCCCCGTTCCACTCTCCCAGAGCTAGGCATGGACACTGAGAAGAAGGGCAGAGTATGAGTGACACAAGGCACCAAATGGGCTATCCACAACCTGTGCAGCTGCACAGTACATCCAGTCGAATGCGGCAGAGATTTAAATACAGGGTCCTTGCTCCCAGGGGATTCTTAGCTGCCCAGTCACTATGGAAGTCACAGGTTACCCCAGACCAACTCTGGTGGCACCTTCAGATGAATCCGTGTTTGCTACCTACAGGCTCAAGTCTACCCTGTTCTCACTCCCGAGAAGGCCTTCCTCATCAGGTAAACTTGAATAGAGAGGAGGATGGAGGGTCTCAGGGGGAGGGGGAGGGTCCAGGCACTGGGAAAGTTCCCTGGGCCAGCACTGAGGCCAAGGTCAAAGATCTAGGAGCACTGGGAGAGTTGGTAAGACTGGAAAAGATGGGCCTGAATCCCATGTAGGTGAGTCGTACCAAGCAGAGAGCGCTCAGGCCCCATGTGGCCCCCTGCCTGGAAATGGCAAGGATGGACTGGCCATGAAGACATGAGCCTTCACTAGGGCACAGAGGACTACCTGGGCATCCGAACTGCACACCAGTGGGAAAGAAGTAACCAGAGGTCCTCTAGCAGAGACCCCCCCACACCCATCTGCAGCCCCATGAGGATAGAATGGCAAAAGATACACAGGCGTCTGGCAGGCCGTCTGCCCTTTCTTTAAGAAAACATTTATTCTCTTGACAGATGCATTTCAAGAGTGATTCTGATTGGCAGTGGAAGCTCAGCTGGAGCTCTTCGGCTCTTCGCTGCTCCTTTGGAATTTACTTTTGTGGCTGAGAAGCCCTTGGAAAGGTCACCCCATGGATTAACCAGGAGCCTGTTGTGCTGGGCACTGGGGGCCCGGGAGACAAAACCAGACAGGAAGGGTAACAGGTTCCACCTCTGCTCTGCCCCCGTGGCCCCACCACACATTTTTATTTCCTTTTATCTATGCCTATGTGAGGAAGTGACTGTGGGTCGACCTTGGGTCAAAGGGGGTCTAAATGTGAACTCGGACACAGAAAGGCTAAGCAACTTTCTCAAGGTCACCCAGTTGATCTGGGCACAGTTGAGTCTCCACCCTAAGAGTCTGAGGTCTGGGACCGCTCAGGGTTTCAAGGGCTGGTAAGGAGGTCTGGGGGTGCAGATGGTAAGCGTGTAGCTATCTGAAGCAACTATGAAGAGGTTGTTGAGCCGGAATTCGAAGGAGGCGTGGAAATAAAAAAGCAGCTACCTGTGAACCTGCAAACAAAGTCCTCCTGAAAGATGAGGGAGAAACAGCAGATGGAGCCAGAGGAGGTCTGATCCTTCCAAGTAAGGTCTGAGGGATGTCACTCACACCACCACTGGGGACTTGCTAGAAAGAGTGGCCTCTCCGGCCAAACCTATCTGTTAACAAATGCCTCTGAAGTCTAAGTTTGCTTTCCTCCTGCAGGCAATGGGGGAGCCACAGATGGTTGCAGGGAAAGAGGGTGAGGAGCCTTTGCCAGGAACTCAGGCATCTTGGAATGCTGCTGAGAAGTCCTACCTGGGAGCCAAGTGCAGACCAAGATGCTTCTGGGACCTGCTCCAGCGACCACCCCTCTAGTCCAATGCTGCCAGCCTCAGGGAGCAGAGGAGAAGGAAACAGATTGTAGGGTGTATGCAGTGGCCAGGAGCCAGGCCTCCTGCAGTTCCCAGAGATAGCATCTGACTTATCTGTGCTCAGACACACTGGGACAGCACATATGGGTAACCCTGGAGGGTGGCCCGACCACTGAGCAGGCAGGAGACTCAGCGTCTCCAAACCCAGAGGCTGTGTGTGATGATCAAGGGATGGTTTGCTCATTCAACTTCTCTGGTCTCAGCTTCCCAAGTTGTAGAGTAGTAGCATAAGCACTTATCCCAGAGTCTTGGAATACCACTGGGCATGATGAGACAGGAGCAGGGCTCCTCACAGGCACCCTGGCCCTGCAGGTGGGACGATCCCTAGTGTCCTCATGCTGATGGAGTCCCAGGGTGCCCAGAGACCCAGGGCATGACCACAGTAACCAGCAGTGCATGGGTCCTGGGACAGAAATCCAGGGACTTCTCCACTTTTGGGACTGCATTATTACCCCACCAGCTGCTGCCCTATCTTGAACTCTGGGGTCCAGCACAGTGAGGCCAAAGCAGGCTCCTTCCTTTGCATACACCCCTGACTCAGGCATTTCATTCCTTTGCTGACAACTGAGATACCTGTACTAATGGCCAGGGAAAGCATCCATCCACCACCCACCTGCCGAGCACCTCACAGCAAGACTGTGACATGGACTAGCTGCTCTGCCTCAGAATGGTCAAGCTTCATCACCCATGAGCTGCAAGTGGCCCCAGATGTCACACCTGCAAGGGGGAAGAGGCGGACCCTGGAAGAACTGTTCAGACTATGATAGTTCTGCTGTGACTGGCTCTCCCCGTGGGGCTGTTCCCAGACCCTCCCTCCTCACAGGCCTCCTGTCACTGCAGGTGGGATGTTCCCAGGTGTCCTCATGCTGATGGACTCCTAGGGTTCCCGGAGATCCAGGTGCTGTGACCACAAGAGCCAGCACACAACCCACTCTACAATGAGAACCTGAGACCCAGAGGGGCCTTAGAGGCCCCTCAGCATCGCGCTATGCCTGGCCCTTTGCCCTTCCTCTCACAGTCCAGGGCTGAGCCCACTGTGACATGAGCAAGCTGTGTCCCCAAAGCCGTCCAGGCCCCTCAAGTGACAGGCGGAAATTAAGTCTGGCAGGGAGGAAGGCTGAGATGGCAATAGAGGACAGTGAGATAAACCCTTTATTGCTGTGGGCTTGAGTGGCTTCCTCCCCCCGCCCTCAAAACGGGGGCAGAAGTTCCTTGTCTGGAGCCTTTGCATCACTCCTGCTAAACACTTCCAGAAAGCGGGGCTCTGGGGAACGCAAAGGCCTGCCTGCCATTCTGCCCGCCACAGGGCAAGGGAATTGAGATGGGTCTCCTTGGATGCAATCTGGCTATGCCACACGTATTCAAGGTGTCCACATCCTGCCAATCCCTGTGGTCCCTCAAGGACAGTGCTACTTATAGACCCACCTGTTTCTTGTGCTATGGACGGCAGAACATGAAGGATCTCATGGGCTCAGGGTCTCACAAGGGCAAAAAGCAAGACATAATAGCCAGTGTAGAAGGACCAGGAAGAAGAAGGTTCCAGATGATTCAGAAGAGCCACAGCTGACCCAGGCAGAATGGGAGCCACCTGTGACCTACTCCATCCAGTGCCTTCTGTGGAAGCCCCATGTGGGGACAGGAGACCAAGGTCACCGTGAATCCCACATCTCCCCTTCCCCAGGACTAAGGGGTGAGCCAAGGCTGGAAGCCAGACCATCTGTCGGCAGCACTAACCTGCCCAGAGTGCCTGGAAGCATACAGAAGTGTTCCCATCAGCCCATGTTCTAGGTAGCTCAGCACTGTGGACAGAAGGATCTCATGCTCAGACGGCTGGCAACCTTGCTGCACCTAAGGAGTCTCTGGAGACCAGGGAGGGTCAGTATGCCATGATCCAGAGCCTGGCTGTGGTAGAGGCAACTTCCACAGGTTCCCTCTCCCATAGGCTCCCTGCCTCCCTTGAAGTCAGTAATTATCTCCCTCCTGGAGGGAAAAGGTAAGAGGGTCTAAAGACCCTCAAGCAAGAGCTTCTCTAAACCTTAGACCCCACCTTTAAAATGTGGATGATGAGGTGTGTGCTCCTGTGGGGTTTGGTTGAGGGGTTCAGGGTGTGGGGTATGTAAAGATGGCTGGTATAGGTTTACACATCCACAGTCCTACCCCACTGCAGTTTTGGCTTCCACTCAGGACTTCACTAAGCACAATGTACCCCACTCATAACATTCACTAAGCACCTCGTACTTCACTCGTAGGACATTTACTAAGCATTTAGTACCTGTCAGAAACTAAGCTGGATTTGCTGTTTCTGTAGTGAGTGAAGCAGACATACTTCCAAAGCTCCCTAACTAAGAGAGACCAGAGAGGAATCAAGAAAAAACACATTTGAGGTTATAACAGATGCAGGAATGATGCTAAGCGGGGAACTCATGGCAAGTGGTCGAGAAGAGCCCCTAGGAGCGGGTGATCTTTAGGTTGAGACACAGATGAGAAAAAGCAAAGAAGGTTCTGGGCAGGCAGGAGGACCATGCTTCTGGTGGCTCAGGGCAAACGAGATCTAGGACCTCAGGGATGTAGATCCAAAGGGTTCCGGGAGGAGAGCTGGACTGTGCCTTAGTTTGAAGGCAGCCGTAAGAGGGTTCACATGTTTCCAATGACAGCCACATATGGTACAAGAGACTGGATGGCTTGGGGATTGGGGGGCGGACCAGAGGGGAAAATGAGTCAGATGCCTCAGAGGCCAGGAACTTGGATCCCAGGCCCCTTCTTGCTCCGCGCCTCATTCTTCTCTTTGGGCACATTAAAGTCTTTCTCATGAAGGCCAGTAACATAGATTTGGAGACCTGCCAGGCAGGAGAGGTTAGAAAGTGGGACCAGATGTAGGGGGGCATACATTTATAATCCCAACCCTTAGGAGGCTGGGGAGGGATCGCCATGAGTTCAAGGGCAGCCTGGGCTAGACAGCAAGACCTGGTCTCCGATGAAAAGAAGGAAGGGGCTAGGGGAGGGTGGGGGTGTTGCAAAGAAGGAAGAAAGAGGAAGACAGGGCAGAGACAACAGACTGGGTCCACTGGAAGATGGAACCCGAACTCCTGCTTGACTCTCCTGCACAGCAAAGGTTATGACGGTGGGGGATGGGAGGAAAGTGGGAGCCCTGCTGGGGTGTTTACAGGAATCACCTGTCACCCCATGTTCCAGTGCCTGGGCAGACCCCTGGAGTGTACAACATCTACATCCTCCTCAAACCTGGTCCTGGGAGTCTCCACTGATGAGGAAGCAGAGTGAGGCTCTGCCTGCCCTGAAGGGACCTAACAAGGCCACAGAGCTGCCAGCCTGCAGCTCCCTGTACAGACCAGAGGCTGAGCTGCCTCAGAAGCACCTGTGTTCTGAACGGAGGGACCTTGTGCCCTTAGAACCTGGGGAATAAGAAATAAATAGCCTTCTCCAGTGACATGTTAAGAACTTTGCTCTGTGGACACTGGGAAGCCATAGAAAAGTATGGAGGGAAAGAGGTCAGCTAAGGGTCTTAGATAATAAGTAGATGGACAGAGTCCCTGGGAGCAGGTGAAGACTTCAGCTGACCTCAGTCAATGCTCCCCACCCCCTGCCCATTCTCCTGCCCTTGGGACCACTTTGTCCCTGTAGATGAACTTGGGACCATCAGCCTTCCTCCATACCTGCCCTTTTTCTACCCTTCAAAAAAAATCAAAACTTGGATCATGTCAACATGGAAAAGATATTAGACCAGGAGTGGAGAGATCTAGGTTGGAGGTCCAGCCAAAGCTCACCAATGACCTACCATGTGCTAAAAGTAGAACACACACTGGAGCATCAGCATCTTTCTCAGGATGGATCACAGTCAGGGGGGGCACAGGGGATATAAACCCACAGAGGGGAGGTGGAAAGGGCACTCCTAGGAGAGGGGATGGCCAGTATAGAATGTGGGAGGTGACCAGAATGTCTAAGGGACACGCCCTCACCAGCATGGCTGGGTCTGAGATCAGGAGCAGGCAGGTGTGCTGGGCAGATGGGTGTAGGGTAAAGGGCGCTGAGAGTGTCATTCCTGGCACCACGATTGCTATGTAGGTAGCATAGGGAAGCCAGGCTCCAGAGGCCACTTCAGTGCACTTGGAAGGACAGGAGCAGTTGCTTTGCAGGGGAGCACTTGGACATCTGCATTTCACATCTGGCTGCTGGGGGCAGAGAGCAAAGCCTGAGCACAAGGTGCTTGTGGAGGAAGCACGCACATCTGGATCAGCCAGGGCACATCTGGATCAGCCAGGGTCCTGCCTCTCACCCCTGCATCAGCCCATCACTCTCTGTCCAAGAGCAAATGCCCAAAAGGGGGGCCAGAGGTCATTTATTGAGCACCTACTGGATATGCCATACTACATATACAGCGCCTCATGGATTCTTTTAAGAGTCTCATGAGGTGGGTACTACTGCTTCTATTTTACTAAAGAGGAGAAACTGGGTCCCCGAGAGGGGAATGCCCAGCTTGGGTGTTTGAGGATAAGAATCAGATGCTTTCTTCTTGGGTCCTCCATGAAGGTGCATTCCTCTGCCTAAAATGTCCTCATTCCCATCCTCGCTCCAGCTTCTGCCTGTTCCTGCACTAGCAGGTTCTCGCTGCCTTCTTCCAGCCTTCCTTCCGTTCACTGGCCCCGCTTTGTCCTCTCAGTGGGAGATCCTTCACTGCCTCACACCCAGAGGCTCTACAAGCAGGAAGTGCCATACCAGAGTGGTGGAGTGACTACGACATAAATATTAAGATGCACGATCTCAGAACCACTGTCATTCTAGAATTTCCATCCCATGAGGGACACCTCCACAGACAGCTAGCTCACGTCCTTCTGGGCGGCCAGTCTTGCACCGGAGCATCTAGTGGGTGAGAAACACTGTTTATTCCTCACCGGAGACAAAGCAGCCTCTGGCCTGGCAGTAAGAGCCACAGTTCTGAGTTGGATGTGGTTTCACTAGCCCCTGTGTATGACTGGACCAGGTGGTAGCCATTCACCTGCCAGTCTGAGACCTCCTCGAGGGAGATTCCCCACCAACGGGGAGGAAGAAACAAGCCAAAGCATTGGCCATGCCAGACAGACATCTTCTATGCCCAGTGGCTAGTGGTACAAGCAAGGGAAACTGAGGCTGTGAGAGAATGAAAGCACAAGCTTGCATACCAGCTACACCAGCTGGCTTCTCCCAGCCCCTCCATATTCCAGATTGTACCTCTCCTTCTGTGGCATTACCTCTACCTCCATGAGGTTGGGATAAGAGCTCCATTTGACAGGTGAGGGAATGGGCCTGGAAGGACCCTGAACTAAGTCACACTTTGATGTACACGTGATCCTCAAAGGGCTTCGCTGGGCTGGCATGGCCCCACCTGGTTCTGTGTACTTTTGGTGGATTTGAACATGGAAAGAGAGCTCTATAGTTGATGTTAGCTCATGGCTGCTATGTGAGGATGTGGAGCCCTCGCACCTATGTGAAGGAGTATCTAACCCTGGAGAGGTTAGAAGGCCCTAGAGGAACCACTGTCTGAGGCTGGAGTCTGGGATTTCTGGATCATTCCTGATGCCTGACAGGTGAGGGTCTCAGACTCCAGCTATGGCTCTCCAGGGGTGTTCTGAGTGGAGGGGCTCAAACCTGGGCAACCCCCCTACAGCTTCTCTCTGTTCTGGCACAAACACTTTGAGAAAGCCCAGCTCCCAGCTGGAGCAGCATAGTCTCCCGGACATGCCTGTCCCTCATACTCTCTGCCCTTTGAGTCTTTCCACACACCTCTGCTGCCCTGTCCCCTGGGAAGCTTACCTACTCCCCAAGGTCTTCCTGCTGACTGGATGCCCACTGGTCTAACTAACTCCAAAAGAACTTGGGGTCAAGGCAAGCGGCAAGGAGTAAAGAACATTTTGGGGCCTTCCGGGAACTCTGAATTCAACCTAGACACCCTTGCCTCTGATTGGCTGGATGTCTTTGAGTAGAAATGGTTTTGGCCTTCCCATGTGTGAAATGGGGTCCACATGTGAAGCCAGGAAAGAAGGGTAAGGAACTGTGGTCTGTGGTACGTGGTACAGCCTCACCTCCGTGTCGGTTAGTCTGGGGTCCTTTCATGCCCATCCCCAAATTATAATCCCCAAGTGACCTGCAGCTGCCTCCCTGCCTCAAACACACTCATTCTGAAAAGGGCCCCTCCTAGGCCTTGTGAAGGACAAGGACCTTGTCCAAGGTCATCCCTTGGGGACTCCAGCTGCCCCAGTTGTGCAGCAATCGGAGCTGGCTGTGTGCTCCATGTCCGCCCACCTGCCCACATCTGCTCTGAGTCACTGATATCTTGGCCAAAACAGGAATACGGGGGCTGCAGAGACAAGGTTAACCCAAGGGCACTATGTGTGTAAATGGGGGTTGTGGCAAGGAGCTTTTATTTCTAAGAGGGCAGGACCAGGACACAGAAGGGAAACTGAGGCCAGAGAGAGCGGGATTGCCCAGGACCTGCAGGGGCTGGGGGTTGGGCTTGTCCAGGCCTCCTGACTGATAGATGTTCTTTCCACCCCGTCAGAGCAGCAGTGAAAGAGGCAGGGCCAGCAGCCTTCACAATTATCCGGGCAATTAAAGCAGGCAGATGGTCCTGCTGGACTGAGAATTCAAGCTGACAAACGGAGACAGCACGGGGCATTAGCTGATGAGATCAGCACAGGTTCCGGTGGCAGCGATGTGAGCAAGGTGGGGAGGCAGAGGCACATTTCACTCAGTGTGTGCTAGGCAAGGGAGAGCTATGGCTGACTCTGCCCCCCCCCCCGCTCATGCCTCTCATGCATTGCAGGCCCTGAGGTCCAGCTGAGTCTGTACTCTGCAAAAGGGACACAGACAGGAATGGGTGTGGCAGAGGCAATGGCCAGGCACGTGCAATACTAGTTAGCTGAAGCTGCCAGAAGCTTTAGGGCCCATCAAGGATGCCAAGGTCCCTTAGGCAGAGCTCTAGAAGGCAGAGAACCTCAGTGATGCTGGAAAAGCCAGGCCAGCAGCTCATGCGAGGACATGAGTGGTGATATAATAGAAAGGACACTGCTCCCAGCAGATGCATGAGCTAACTGACAACTGAGAAGCAAGATGCTTGGGCTGGGTAGTTACCCTGCCGGAAGGGACTCAGACTCCATCATTTCCTAAGCATCTGGTTTTTGGAAATCAATTCTTTTTTGAGCCTCAGTTTCCCTGGGTGCAATCAGGCAATTTAGATCCCCAAGCCCTCGAGGAGTACCGGGAAGTACTTGTCAAGTACCCAGTGCGATAGCTAACAAACAGCAAGTGCTCAGCAAAGAACACAGAACAAGGCAGAGCTTCACAGCAGCCTGCCAGCACCCTGCAATTCTGGAACCATCCCAGGATGAATTTATCCCTGGCACAGTCTCTAAGACACCTGGTGTCCCAGACCGGGAGGAGGGCAGAAGCCCAGGAGAGAGGGACCAGTGGATGAGCATTGGTGGGAAGGAACATGCTTGAGTTGGGGGCCAGATCTGAGCCTCATGCTTCTGTGGGGAGTGAGAGGGGTTGTATAAGAAATATCAGGAGCCAGCTGTGGTGACCAGGATGGATCCTGGGAGCTTTCTTCCCCGGGGGGGTGGGAGTGCAGGAAGGAGGAAGAAGTCATCACAATGTGCGGACACATCCACAGATGAGGATGTCTATCCTGCCCCGTGTCCCCTTGAGATTTAGGGCAGTACTTGGTACACAAACAGTGCTCAGTTAATGTTGAAGGAGGCAGGGGCAGTATACCCTGTGTCAGCATCTATTGATTCTGTACTCTACAGTCCTGTTTATGAAAGCTGTCCTCTCCGTTACTTACCTAGCAAATCCCTACTCTGAGAGTCTCCCTAGCCATTCTCTCAAAACTATTATTTCCTTCTCGGGACACTAACTGGACCCTTGGATTTCAGTTGAGGAATATTGTTGTGGGATATTTGTACACTGTGTGAAGATGTATTGCTGCAATTGAGGTAATAAAAAGTTGAACGGCCAATAGTTAGCCAGGAGGTCTAGGCAGGATTTCCAAGGAGAGAAAGGAAGAGAGGGAAGAATCTAGGCATGCAGGAGATGCCAGGAGACAGAGAGAAGAAACAGGAGGAACAAGATGGAAGAGAAATAAAGCTATATGATAGAACATAGATTAAAACAAATGGGTTAATTTAAGTTATAAGAACTAGTTAGGAACAAATCTAAGCTATAGGCCAAATTTTCATAATTAATAAGAATTTTTCATGTCATTGTTTGGGAGCTGGCTGGCAGGACATAGGAAGACTCAAGTTACAAAACATGCTATGGGTCTGCCATAGCCATGTAGCCTGTGACTCCCTCCTTCAAGCACTCAGAGGATGAGGCCCTTGAAGGTCTTATTCAGAAAAGATGAGAAAAAGGACGACCCATTGAAAACATGGTTGGAGTGCCAGTGGGATGGCTCAGTGGGCAAATAGCCTTGCCAATGAGCCTGACTTGAGTTAGATTCCTAAAACACATGGTGAAAAGAGACAACCAACTCCTGAACGTTGTACTCCAGCCTCCACAATGCACCATGGCATATGGGAGCACACACACTAAATAAAAGGTGAACAGATAGCAGTAAAGCAATAAGATCATGAGCTGAAGGTAAGGAAACATGTCCCCAGACATTAAATAAAACCCCAAAGGACTGGAGAGATGGATCCGTGCTTCAGGGCATGTTCTGCTCCTGTGGAGGGAAACAGAGGAGCCAGGTTTGGGTCCCAAAACCCACGCCAGGTGGTTCACAATCACCTATAACTCCAGTTCAGGGGATCCAACACCCTCTTCTGTCCTCTCTGGGCACCTGCATGCATACAGTGCATATACATGACATAAAATAAATAAATCTTAAAAATATAAAACCTTGACTAGGAAGCCAGGGGAACCTCTTGCTTCCCACCAAGGCCTCAGGAGTCCTCCCTCAAGTAACAGTTATGCAATGGTGTGCAGTTGTGTCTCCCAGAGAGCTCCTCTAATGGCAGAAGTCAGGCCATCCTTCACACAGTAGGTCCTCAGCCAGCCAGGAAGTCAGGCCATGCCCTCACACAGTAGGTCCTCCCTCAGTCAGCCAGGAAGTCAGGCCATGCCCTCACACAGTAGGTCCTCCCTCAGTCAGCCAGGAAGTCAGGCCATGCCCTCACACAATAGGTCCTCCCTCAGTCAGCCAGGAAGTCAGGCCATGCCCTCACACAGTAGGTCTTCCCTCAGCCAGCCAGGAAGTCAGGCCATGCCCTCACACAGTAGGTCCTCCCTCAGTCAGCCAGGAAGTCAGGCCATGCCCTCACACAGTAGGTCTTCCCTCAGCCATCCAGGAAGTCAGGCCATGCCTTCACACAGTAGGTCCTCAGCCAGCCAGGAAGCCAGGCCATGTCCTCACACAGTAGGTCCTCAGCCAGTCAGGATACAAGTTTTTTATTTTGTTTTGTTTTTTATGTTCTTTGCCTTTTTCCCCATGAGGAGCTTAACATTCAAGGGCACGACCACTGTGGGGTGGAGGTGTAATGTGGAAGAGGCTGGGAGGGTAAACTGCACTTTTCAAGAGCCTACTATGTGCTGGGCCCTGCTCCAAGCACATAATCTGAAGAGGATGGCCTTTCTTGGTCCCCTCTTACAGATGAAGAAACTGAGGTCTGACAGCTGTCCACAGCCACACAGAGAGATTTAAACCCAGGTCTGTCTGGACAGATACAAGCACTTCTTTGATGTCCAAAACGTACAAGCAATCCTCTCTCCAGATCTCAGGGTCTTCCACAGACAGCAGCCCTGGGATGGTCACCTATCACATCTACAGGCTCCTCAGGACCCATGGATCTGAGCAACAGGCTTGAGGAGAGGGGCTTCTGGGGGCCCAGCAGAGAGTTCCTGGGTAACCCTGTTCCTGATGCTTCTGTCTCTGCAGGGAACTCTAGAAGACTCCAGCTGTCCACAGGTCAGAACCGGTCCTGGAACCCGTCTGCTACCCCATGAACCCACTACCTTCCGGACACTTCCAGGGAAGCAACCCCAGTTCACATTGGTCCTTCAAATCCTAGTAAAATGTTCACCAACAGTGCATCTGTGGGCCAGCTCTGTGACCTCAGGACAAGTTCCTCTCTGAACCTCAGCTTTCTGCTATACAACCAAGGTAAGGGTGGACCGGCATTGAGGAGGGTGTGGGGACTAAATGAGGAAAGACCTTCTTTGACCCACAGTGGTGTTGATAAAGTCTGAGTTTGTTGTTAATAGTCCTAGTTATTCTTAGTTCTCAGCCTGATGCACAGGACCATGAATTCCTACCATCCTCATCCCCTGTGTTATAGGTAAAAAACGGAAGGGCAGTCACAGGCAATATCGAGGGCCAAGTCACAGAATCTGGTACTTAACTCCCAGCTCCATACTGTCTTCCCCAGCCCACTGAAACCTTGTCCTCACCTGAGGTACTTCTTCTCCTCCCAGGAGTTATACCTGTGTCAGAGATGGGACCAGTGGAAGCCAGGGCTCCGAGTTGACTTAGCTTGGACCAGAGCCAGGCCCAGGCTTTGCCCTCGGCCCTCAGCCGCAGCCTGCAGCAGAGGTGTGAATGCACATGTACACACACGCACACACGCACACTACACTACAGCATAGTCCCTTAGTATGACTAGGGAGGAAAGAAAAGCTCTGTAGGATAACATCCCATGAAGGGTGGGGACAAAAAGCTCAGAAAAGTGAAGACACAGAAAGACACTTTAAAAGGGACCCGTGAACAAAGACAGTGAGGGTAGCAGATAGCGGGTGTGGGCAAATAGGACAGAGATAATGGGAGAGACACAAGGACAGCCATCAGGGCAGGGAGGAGGACCAAGAAGAGGAAGAGACCCCCAGGGGACCAGACAAAGGGAGCTGGGGTGGAGAGAGAGGAAGGTATCCAGAACACAGGGCGATGGGGCTACAGAGAAGGATGCAGAGAAACGCACTGACAAGTGCCTAGGGAAGAGACCCATATTCTAGGACCCAGGGGGGATGCCACGGAGACACCCCAAGCAACCAGATAAATGCAAGCTAGGAGACAGGGGCACCAAGGGTAGAGAGGGAGCCTCCCTCAGTGGCTCCCTCAGCACCCCACAGCAGCCTCCATTCGGTACCTTTGGGCTTCCGCCTCACCACGCCCAGCCGCCACTTGAGTGACACCGCCAGCATCACTACTGCCCGCCAGTACGTCCCAGGTCCGGAGACCCGCGGCCACCCGCAGTCTCAGAGGCCAGAGCCCGCGCCTCTGCCTCTGCGCTGCGCTCCAGCCGCCTGACTGGTGGAGGCTGGGCGCTCCCGGGCCTCCTCCCTTCCCGAGTTGCTAAAATAGATAATCCTCCCCAGAGCCGGCAGCAAGGCCCTTCCTCCACAGCAAGCAGGGCGCCAGAGCAAGATCTATCTTCCCAAGTTCTGGCATAGAGAATCTATATTCAGCAACCCCCATCCTCTACTTCCTCTTCCCGCCAAAAGTGCTGCCTCGCCCACCCCAGCTTCTGCTCAGCTCCACCAGCCTCCTCCCCTCTTCCTTTACCAGCTGTTGGGTGGGTCCCTCCATCTAGGACTACTCTGTGAAACTTCTCTGCAGGAGATTATTTGCTTGGCCCTCAGCTGCCCATCCTAACTAACTAGCTTCTGGAAGGGCTGGCCTGCTGTGCCATGGCACAGATCACTGGCAACGTGTGCTGAGACCCCAGAGGGTGCCTTTCCATAGGCTGGGTAGGCAGCAATACCCTTGGGGAGACTGAGGCAGAGGAGCAGCTTACTTGCTTAGGATCATAGCAGACATGTGGAAGAAAGGGGTTCTTGGTCCCTCCTCAATTTTTAAACCTCGAAGCCCCCTAGGATGGGTCAGAGCCCAGACCACACTCTCAGGAGGAGCCCGGAGGACTTGCTCTGGTGCCAGGGCTGCAGAAGAAATCTGCATTAGGGTGAGCCTTGGTCCAGGTAGTATGAGGTCTGTCCCATCACTCTGCCAGAGTCCTCCCACCAGACCTGAATACCCAGTCCGCCCAAGTGCTGCTGCATCCCTGCCAGCAGCCCACAGAGTAGATGGAGCGGAGGGCAATGTGGGGTAAACAGAGCAGGTGATGAGTGAAAAGCCCAGGGAGGAACGGTCCTAGAGGTCTTACTGGCAAAGGGGAGGGACTGGGAGGCCTGAGGTCCTGGGTTCCTTATCCAACTCCATCTTTGGTTCTTCCAAAGATGTTCTTCCATTTTTGGGTTGTGCATGGCAGAGCCCTACTCGGGGACAAGCCCAGGGAGCTCAAGGTGGGCACTTGAGGGAGACTGCTTCTCTCTTCCTGCCCCTGCCCCTCTTATACCTCTACCCACAGAAGAGACAGGCCTTGGCTCTTCCTGCCCCTGGACAACAAAGCTCTAATTTAGTCATCCAAACAGCAGGGGAGGAGATAAGAGAACCCAAGCCTTCGGGGAGAAGCAGATCTGAGCTTGAATGAGCAGATCAGAGAGTGTATCCCTATCCCTCTGAGCCTGTGTTTCCATCTGACTAACAGGGCTAAGACTGCCCCTGAAGTGGGCTGCTGGAACAGTATGTGCAGTTGAGTCTGACATACAGGAGCTCAGTAGACAATAAGTGGCAGCCAGTCACATGATTATTCTACATGGAACCCATCCCTATGTACAAACCACATGGAAGTAACGGAAGGAAAATCAGTAGCCTGTTGCTCCCACAACTTATCTCATTTAATCTTCACAGTGCACCAGGATGGTCTGAGTAGCATTCCCCTTTTATAAATGAGAAAACTGACGCTACCAGGGTCACACAGCTTGCAAGTGGCAGAACAAGGTCTCAGACTTTAGCCAAAAGACTAAGTCAACTGCCATAACTGTGCCTTTGTAAAAAGTCCTATTGTGGGACTCAGAGGTTAAGAGCACTGACTGTTTTTCCAGAGGTCCTGAATTCAGTTCCTAGCAACCACATGGTGGCTCACAACCATCTGTAATAGGATCTGATGCCCTCTTCTGGCATGCAGGTATACATGCAGAGAGTATTTATGTACATAAAACATATAAAAAATGTTTAAAAGCCCTGCTGTGTGCCATGTGTCCTGCCAGCTCAATACAGGTATAGCTCAGTATTGCTTCACACTGGGATTATACAAACTGTCAGGTAACAGGGCTGGGACCTGGCTAGGCTAAGAAGTCTGGCCAAGGACCAGGCTACACCTACCCTGGCTGACTGTGTGCCAACTGACAGTGGCAATTAGAAACCACAGCAAACCATTAGGACTCAGAGAGTGCGGAGGGCAGGATTTGAACACAGGACTGACTAACGACCCTTAGCATACAACCCTTAACAGACCTCAAAAGACAGGTAGGAAGAAGGGAGAGATCATGAAAGGATCCAGGGCAGCCTCTGCCAGCCATTCCCCTTCCTCCAGTCCTGCCTCATCTCCACAAAGCCCCCAAGGCCCAGGGGCCCCTGCCACCCCCACCTGCTTCCAGAAACAAATTAGCATCTCATCAGAGATGCCTTTAATCTTCTTGGCCTTTCCTTCCCCAAGGGCCCAGTGGTGACATTTCTGCCACTTAAGCTCTGCTGATATAAATAAGACCCAAGGCTAGGTCTGTGGAGGCAGCAAGGGGTGGGGTCCCTCTGCGCAACTCCCGCAGGCTGGGGGAGGGCGAGCATGCCGGTCATCCATCAGTCCTATCCCCTTTTTCATTGAACAAATATTTATTAGACATCATCTGTGTGCTGTCTCCCAGGCCCAGCAGTGAACAAAATCAAGGTTTCCTGGTGTTGATGCTCCAGTGGGAAGAAAAAAATAACAACAATGTAACAAATAAGTAGATGGTGCAACAGAAGGTAAAATAAATAGGGCAAGGAGAAGGGCATCCCTGTACAGTTTGTGTCATCTCCCCGAAACCAGACTGTGGACTCTCAATAGCTTTAACAGGCTGAAAGGACCCCCAGGGCTGACCTAAGGCTGAACTAGGGAGGACAAACTGAATCTCTCTCCTCGGTTCTAGCGGTTAAGGAAGTGCACCAAGTCTGAGTGGGGAAGGTCAGAAGGACACCAAAGCTTGGCACCAGGAATCCACTGGCCAAGTCCGGGACAGCTCAAACAACAAAGAAGAAAGACTGGAAAACTGTAAGATACCAGGCATGCTTACTGATGTTCTAAAGAAGGGGAAAGAGCCACACACCTTCCCGGGTCGCTTGGGACAAACGCTGGTGTAGAATGAGATCACAGCAACCTCAACTTTTGTTCCCAGCAAGATGGGTTTTAGGAGATCTCACAAGAACCAGGGCAAGCAGGCGTGGCAAAGACCGATGGGGAGGATGGGAAGGCAGGGAATCTTGGGGAATGAGATGGGAACAAGAAGCCTTTCATTCTGGATCTGGTTGAAACCTCTGACAGCAGAAGAGCAAAAATTCCAGCATAGCTAACAACTGCTTAAGGCTTTTCTCCCGTCTCGGCCACAAACCTGCAATTTTCTAGGAATCTGAGCAATTTACAGGAAAGAGACTAGTTCTGAACCCCTTGTGCGGCCCTAGTGGCTTGTGATTTTTATCATATTATAACTCTGTCCAAGGCATCTCCAGAGCCATCTCACCTTCGGAAATGTAACAAGAGGCACCAAAATGGTATAAATGGCTGATGTGGAGACGATTGTTTTCAATCCCTTGAGGCATCCCTACACACTGGGCACACCTTACTTTCCCCTCCTCCCCCTCGGGAAGCACACACTCCCACTTGAGTGCCCCTTTTCTGAAGCCGTGTGCTTAAGTCTATACTAAAATATCTTCAATAACATTTCTAACTCTGTCTCGCTACACTGGTTAGCTCTGAAATTCTTTTCAGGCCAGAAGTCAAGGATCCTGGTTTGGCCTGAGCTGAGGTCCCTAAATGTCTACGGGTGCTCCTTAGGCATGTGAGGGCTACAGTTGGAGCTGTGTCTCTGTCCCCTTGCTCTAACAAGGTGAAATCACCCTCCTTCAATTCTAAGACAGTGTGGGGTTGGGCAGAGACTGGATTCCAGACAGTGGCGGGAAGCTTTCAAATCCTGAGGACCAGTGGGTAGAATGCACACAGCCCATGGGGATGCACTGAAAACACCCTGAGAACATCTCATGGGTAGATGACCTGGTTTCCCCCAACGAAAGGGGAAGAAGGAATTTTTCTGGAGAGACTGATCAGCCAAATGAGGTACAGGGGCCTTGGCAGAATCCCAGTGTGAATGAATCATGTGTAAAGACATTATGAAGACTACAGGGTGTGTATGGGGTGGGGGTCACTTCACAAGGACCAAATTTAAGACGATGTTAGGATTTTATAGTCGATTTCTTTGGGTTGATGCCATTATTGTCATTATCATTATGGGAAACAAAAACCCTACTATCTGTTAGAGATATAGATGGGAAAACAAAAAACAGCCCAAACCAACCAACCCTCTCTGATTTGCCTGTAAAGTGTCTCAAAATGTTCTTGCCTTATAAGTGCCAATGGGAAGTAAATGAAAATTTAAAACCATGGAAATAAAAGAGGGGAGAGGAGGGTCATGAAAACTGTGCTGGGAAGGTGACATTTGAAGAAAGGCTAGAAGAAGGAGGGAGCCATGGTGGCAGGGGCGGTTCCTGGGGGACACAGGCTGAGTAGAGGGTGTGAGAGGGGCAGAGCAGCAGAAGTAGCTAAAGGCAAGAGAATTGGAGGTGTGGCCGAGTCCTCTGAGGGAGGGTGGGAACAATGGTGTTTGTAGCAGGGGAGGTCCAACTGCCCTGTGATTTGTCCCTGAAATGGGGAACGGGGAGGAGAGCCTGTGGATCTTAGAAGACAGAGGGGTCAGAAGGGCAGCCCTCACTGGATCAGAAGCAGGGTCCACAGAGTGTAACTGGCTGAGCCTCAGTTTCTGGCGTTGTTGTTGTCATTCATCACTTAGTCTCACGCTCTGTGAGGTAGGTAGGGCTATGTGTCACTCTATGCCCATTTTGCAGACAAAGAAATGGAGGTGGCTCAGTGAGGCGAGTGACTTGCACAGTCACACAGAATGTTAGTGGCTTCACAGGTTCTGTAATTCAAGCTGTTGAATTAGGAAGCACCAAAAAGATGGGAAAAGGCAGTGTTGATTTCTGAGGGATTTTTTTCCCTTGACGTATTTGGCCATGATCACAGCTTTTGTTGTACGGATTGGGTTCTCTGAAGAACTTTCTAGAGTACCACTGGTGCAGTGGTTTAACAGCCACAGAGAGACTCTTGGCTCTTGCCCGCTCTCACTGGCTCCCGCCAAAGGCAGGGAAAGCCCTTTGTTGCCTCAGGACCAGGTTTTGCCTATAACTATGAAAACTCCTCATGCACAAAGTGTAACTATGGAAGCCCTTTGCTCTGTCCACCCCTGGGCCCTGTTCCAGCCTTCCCTGGCTGTGTCTGGAGCGTGTCTCCAGCAGGGAAGATTCCGGGACTCTCGAAGCTATAGTCACTGCAGGGATGAATCACAATGTGCAGTTTAGAGGTTCGTGGGACTCCTCACCTGTTGGGGAGTAGTAGTCTGGAGTTTCTTGCCCTTAATGTGTCCCCAGGAGGACCGTAGGTAGTTATGATGAGGAAGGCTGCTTTCTTAAGAGAAGTGTTAGGGGCTGGACATTCACTCCTGGGCACTGTGGTGGTATAGAGCGCTCCTGTACTTCTTGCTGAACACTGTGTTCTAAAACCCTAGATCTCCTCAGTCAGTGATCTTCTTCCAGCCAGAAATGATCAGGAGCATGCTGAGCCATGGCTGGTGGGGAAAGCTTATGAACTGGGGGGCCATGAACAAGACAGAGTCATATAAAAGAGGATTGAGCCTCAGTTTCTCCCTCGACATTATAAACCACCATGAACTCAGTATTTATAGCTTATACCTGCAGAGTCTCTCAAATGCCATGTCCTTGGGGAACTGAGAGGTTGTGTAACGTTATGACGTGAGGCCTTGGAGGAAGTAACAGCAGGTGAGTGCATCCTCAGATGATGTCAATCCTTGCCCTTTCCAGTCTCCTGCTTCCTGCCCTGAGGTGAACAGCACTGTCTGTAGCCATGATGCTCCAAGTAGCCACAGGTCAGAATCGTGGGCTAGTCCTGAACCTCCAAACTGTGAATCAGATGTCCTGCCCTTTCTGTCAGATGATTGGCAACTGACGACACAGGGACAGTTAGGAAGCCATTGGACACAGGGCCATAAGAAGTCTCTGCCCTGGTAGAACTCTGGGCCTGTGGGGCTCTGGAGTTATTACAGGTCATGGCTCTATGAGGTGACATCACCTCAAAGGTGATGGCACCAAGGAAGTGATGTCACTTCACAAGCAATGGCACCCTGAGTTGACATTACTTCACAGATGATTGGAACCTGAGGTGACATCATTTCACATATAATGACACCCATCAGAGGATGTCACCTTACAAGCAATGACACTCAAAGCTACCATTTGACACCCCAAAAGTGACTTCGCCTTACAGGCCACAGTACCCATGAAGTGATGTCAAATGGGGTCCCCTGTGAAATTGAGGCAGGGGTTTTGGTATGGGCTGGAGAGCCTCCACCTTATCCCTGCCATCAGAAAGAGAAAGTGAAGCTCCGGCATTACACAGCATCCAGAGGAGAGGAATTCCCAAGCCCTCTACCCTCACTAGAGCCCCTGAGGCCATAGCTAGGAATCCCTCCCAGGAATTGACCCAACCGTCTGATAGCTTCTAGAGGGTCCCGAGCTCAGGATGAAAAAGACAACACTCGTTTTCACTGGGGACCAAGGCAGCTGGCTGACAGGTGCACCACAGGGCCACCTGCCAGGAAACAGGTGGCAAGCCTGTTAATATTCCTGGCATCGCCTTTATAGACAATAATTAGGAGCGAACATTTGGGCAGGCGCCATTAGTGAAGATGCAGATTACGGCATGGGACACTTGGAAGAGGTGGCCTGAGTGTGGTAGTCAGGGACCCTAGGTGCCACAGGGGAAGAGGCTGGTCAGGCTGGGCTCCTCCTCCATCAGCTGATCCTCCCTGCTCTGTCCTGGGCTCCCTGGAACACCTGAAGGGTTATGAGGAGAGGACAGCCTGTTGCCTGAGGAGGAGGGTTAGGCCCTGGATCCTCTGATGCTTGCCCTTCCCCACAGGCCTGTCTATCGAATAACACAAGGGCTCCACGAAACTAATCTGACAAGATGATAGGCATTCACTTTCAGAGTTTTCTCTGAAAAGAAAAGGGGGTTAGCAGTACATGACATCCTGACTTGGTGATATAAGCCAATTCTAGATTTTTATACAGGTTTTTCTCCCTTACACCTGATGAGAAGGGGACTTTGATTACCCTCATGTCCCAAATGTGGTGATCCAAGGCATCAGGGGCAGACAAAGGCCAGGGTCGCTGGGAGTTAGAGTGCAACTGGACAGCCTACCTCTGGTCCACCCTGTTGGTCTAGTGGATGTGTCTCTTGTGGGCTGAGGAGATTCAGAGGAGGAGAGGCCTGTAGACATTTGGGGGAGGGATTGGCGGTGAGCTTCATCTAGTCAGAGCTGCCTCTACCTTCCTTGTTGCCTTCAGCATCAGGCCCTGTGCGGGGCTCCTCATGGGTGCTCACCTCAGAGCCTGCCAGCAATCAGAGTGACCATGGCCCGTAGAAGAGTGACTTCCCCAAGTTCTCCTGGCTGAGATGTGGCAAAACAAGGAGTTGAGGCAGGACCTGCCCTATGCTTGTGAAATATCCTTACTGAGCTTTCTCCCAAAACCTTTGCCTCCGGGACTATGATTCATCTCATCCTATAGCCAGGAAAGGGCATCCTGCCCCAGGTGGCTGCCTACATGCTGAGTTGGGATTAGTCCCCAGAATCTCTGACTCACAACCTAATGAAGAGGGGAGGGTAGCAGTGGGTACAGCCGGGAGAGGAGAGCTGGAGAAGTATTCGGGCTGGGGAGAATGGCTAGGAATGGGTGTTAGCCTTTTCCATCAGCTACTTTCTGCCCGTGTCTTGCCTGAGTCAGCCAAATCCTGAAGAACATGTCCCCATCTGACCCATCAGACAGACAGTCACTCAAGACAGTCTATAGCAGTACTGTCCAGGGCAGGGGTGAGAAGAGGCTGAAATGGATGACAGACTCTTACGGGCATCTGAGTCGCGTGATGTGGGGGGTGTGACTGGTCCGGAGCAAAGCTGTAGACTTCACACTCAGTTGCACGGTTATCCTTGACAGCAACAGCTGGAGAGCTCGGGGCTAGCTAGAGCCTGTTGCTTTGGTCCAACCCTGCAGAGGCATCCACACCTGTGGCTTGTGTTTCTTGTGGCTTTATCGTTCCCTTTAAAAAACGATTGCCAGTTTTGGTTTTCAAATATATCAATGCTCAATGAATTGGAGATAGGAAACACTGGCAACCAGAGCGAGGCAGCACTAGCCCAAGCGCAGACCACCTATGTGAAGTCAGTGCTCTGACAGGACAGGACAGTCCTCAGCCCCAGCACTGTCAGCATTTGAGTGGGAAGGGCTGTGCACATGAGGTTGACTGGACAGCAGAGTGCTGAGCTACAGGCCTGGCCACTGGCAGGATGTTGCCAGCTTCTCCAGGGCTTCCTCCACAAGATACCTTAGATGCCCTCCAGGCCTTTCTACCAAAGGTGCCCTGGCGCAAGTCACCTCCCAGCTGAGAAGTGCAGGTGTCTCTGTGCGCTTTATTCTCTGCCCACCTTCCTCGCATCTGAGTTTGCCACCAAGTGCTGTCAACCGTTACTTCTAGAGTATCTGCCAGCTCTCCCTTCCTTAGAGCCAGGTCACAGGGTAGGCACGCTGTCACTGAGTAGCAGTACATGCAAGTTGCCATGGAAGCCAAGGGACCCTCAGTACCGCTGTCCTTTTTGGGGTAAAGCTACCTTTGGTGCTCACCACCCTCTCTCTCAGACTTCTCCCCACTCTTCCCAAGCTCTGGGACACAGATGTGATACTCCAGCCAGAGAAAGGCCTCAGACCTGGGGCATTAGGCTGAGGACACAGAGTGTGAATGGACAAGAAGCCGTCACACTTGTGGGGACCTAAGGGACACCAGGAGTGCAGCTCACAGGTCAACACACCTTCACAGCAGCTCTGATTCAGGGCTTGCCCTAGAATAACCCAGCAGGCCCCAGAGCTCACTCTATGATTCCGAGCCCCCCCCCACCAAACACATCTGAATCCCCTGGAAGCTTGGTGTATGTTTATAAATTCATGCCCAAAACTCAAATTAAAGTGCCAGATGTGAAGATGAGGAGCAACTGGAAGCCCCATCCACTGCCCGTGGGAATGCAAAGTGGTGCAGCTACATTTTAAGACACTGGGCAGCAATTATCAAAACTCTGAAGTATGCACATCCTAAAATGCACCTCAGCAAAACTGTTAAATTACCTGCTAGAAAGTATAGACCAAGGGAAATGTGTGTGTGTGTGTGTGTGTGTACGTGTGTGTGTGTGTGTGTGTGTCTGGCTACCAAGAGTCACATATAGGAATATTCACAATGACACCAGACATGAAAGCGCATGCCTGTAATCTCCAGCGCTTGAGAAACTGAGGCAGGAAGATCACATCAAGTTCTAGGCTGTTTGGGATAAATGCCAAGACCTTGCCTCAAAAAAGGAAGGGAAAAACTTCACAGCAGCATTTTCCTTAGTAGTAAAAAAAAATTGCAAACTATCTAGACCCATCATCAGAAGAAAAAAAGTAAAATGTGGTTCAGCCATGCAGTGGAATACTACACAGTGATGAAAAGGAAGGCACTACTTTGTTCAACAGCATGGATGAGTATCAGACACATGATGCTCCGTGAAGAGCTTCACAAAGAAGTTGCATCCTGTGTTAGTGCACATACAGGAGACTCGAGGAGAGGAGACACCAAGCCTTAGCCAGTGATGCATACAGGGCAGTTCACATCATAAAGCAAACCAAAAGAATGATATGCACAAAGCCAGGGCAGAGGATGGAGGCACAGCAAACCCATAGGGGTCTCATAAGGGGCGAGCAGTGTTCTGACTGGCCTGGCCACCCTTTAAGGTGAAAAAATAAATAATAAAGGCGGTGAGAAAACAATTAAGAAGCTGTCATCAGGGAGGCAGCTGGCGTCTGCTCAGACATCTGCCAAGCTCGTTCCGTCTCCCTAGAGCCAGCGAGGCAGGTGGGAGACAAGGAAGCTGCAGGCCCATACTCTGTGATGAGCTTTAGCTGACACGGCCTGCATGGAGCCCAAGTATCTGGAAGCAAAGCCAGTCTCTGTAAATGTGGAGAAGCAGCCCCATGTAAACTACACACCACTACCACCAGAGGGGTAGCTACTGCCTAGTGACCCACATCCTCACTGGGGACAAAGAGGGCGTGTTGTTTTAAATGTACATGTGCACATACACTCTCCTGTAGAAGCATCCTCAGGAACTCCATGTGCCACCTTTGTCTCTTGTTAGCCTGGCTCGCCAGTAAGGCTAGACTGGCTGTCTTCACCGTCCCAGCACTGGAATTGTGAGCACATGAGCCACCATGCCTGACCTGTAGGTGGGTTCTGGGATTGACTTCAGGTCCCCATACTTGCAAGGCAATCACCTTACTGACTAACTTACACCCAAACATCCCAGTCCACTGAGTGACTCTTTTGGGGGGGTGGAATATATATGTGTTCATTCAGGAATGTATGCATGTTTATATGTGTGGGCATGTCACATTACAGCTACACGTGTGTGTGTGTGTGTGTGTGTGTGTGTGCGTGCGCACGCGTGCGTGGGTGTAGGTCAGAGGCTGATACTGAGAGCCTTCCTCAATTGCTCTCCACTATATACATCGAGACCCTCACTGAACTCTTCTCTCGCCATGGTTTAGTCTAGTCTGGTTAGTGGGCTTGCCCTGTCTCTGCCACCCATGTGAGAGAATTATAGGCAGGTCACCACACCTACCCAACCTTTTATATAGGTTTTGGATATACGAACTCTTGTTCTCAAGCTTGCATGGCGAGTGCTTTGCCTACCAGCCGTCTTCCCAGCCACCCACCTCTAGAGGCCTGGCTGTCAACAGATACCTGCTTATTGTTTCAGCCTCTACACAAACACTTCTCAGCACCAGCATCTTCCCTCCAGATGGGGGGGTCCCTGTGACCCCACTGTTAGAAGGGAAGTTTGAATTTGCGTAGCCATGATGCCCACCACAGCTGACATGAGCCTCATCAGTTGGTACCTAAGCCATCGCTCCACCCTCCAAAGAACGCAATCCGAATGCCCCCACATTTTCCCTCTCTCGGCTTTTGCTTTACTGAGATCGATTACATCAAGAGCAAGTCTTGTCTAATTAAAATTTGTAATGAAGATTTGATTCGCCGGTCACTACTGATTGCGGACCACTTCCACCCCGGGTTTCCCGTAGGCCGTTATTTCTGTCAGCTCTAATTCTCACGCGTCAGATTTGTGCAGCTTTTAAAACTGGAATAGAGGTTTGACTCTTCTGTCGATTTTCAGTCAATGGCTATTTCTCCTGTGCGTGACTTTAGCCGATGTCAGTTTTATTTCATGTTGATTACTTCTACTAGCAATGAGCATGATGGATTGGACACATGACAAATGGCCCAAGTTTATTCACCAGAAATTGAAACACGTTTATGAGTCAGAAAAAGAGACCAAAGCGAAAGATGGAGACAGAAGTGACAGCAAGAGATGGGAAGACAGGAACAGCGAGAGTTATGCTGTGGCTGGGGAGTGGGTTGCCCCCCCAAAGGGTTATGTGTAGGAAGGTTAGTCCTGAGTGTGATAGTATTAAGAAGTAGTGGGATGAATGTGGTGGTGCAAGCCTTTAATCCCAGCACTCAGGAGACAGAGGCAAGTAGATCTCGGTGAGTTCAAGGCTATCCTGGTACATTATGAGTTCAAGGACGGCCAGGGCTACATAGTCTAAAATGAACAGAAAGTAGTGGAACCTCTAAAGGCCTTTGGAAGGCATTCCTGCAGGTCTCAGGGAACTAGATAGTTTCTGCAAGAGTAGTTTGTCAGAAAAGAGCAAACCTGACCCCAATCTGTCTAGCTTCTTGTCTCACACACTCATATACACATGCCCACTCTATTAGGATGCTGCCAACTCTGAGACCTGCAGGGGAGCAGGAGCTGGCTCTGGTGGTCTTGGACCTCCCCATTCTGAGATAAAACATTTTCCTTTGCAAATTATCCAGCCATGGGTATTTTATTTTAGTGGCAGAAATCAGACTAATATATAAAAAGGTTATTTAGGTTTTTGATTACTCAGCAGTAAAAAGAAAAAAAATGGCGGTATTCCCATTATCCCAATTCCTCTTCAGGCATTTTGTGGCCACTCCTATCCAAATAGCTGCTCACACTGTGGTCCCAACCTGGGAGGTCCTGCCCTGAAACTCATGGAGTTGCTAAGAAAAGCTGTAGCGAGGTCAGATAAAATCTCACCTTGCCTGTGTCCCAGCAAATATGACCTAGGCAGCTAACAATCCTCCAGGCACAAGTTAACCCAGTGCCAGCTCTTGCCCAGACTAAGGTTACAGGGTACTTGTGAGGTTGGGGGCCCAGGTAAGTAGGCACTTGGTGTACACAGTAGATGCCTCTGCCCTGATACCTCCTTGCCAGCCAAGAATGGTGAAACCACTTCAGCCCTGGCTGCATGTCCAACAAAACAATACCCTGATCCTTGCCCCAGCAGCCTGTGGGTTAAGAGAATCTGTGCTTGGAGTCTCCCTGGGACCCCAGCTGTGGTTCCTCACTGGGAGATTATATTTAGTCACTTTCTGTTGCTATGACACATGAGCAAGGCAACTTGCAGAAAATTTTATTTGGGCTTCCAGTTCTAGGAGGCTAGGCATCCATCATGTCAGGGAGGCATGGCAGCAGCAGGTATGGTAGCAAGAAAATGAGAACTCACATTCTTAGTCTAGGAAGCAGAGAGATCAGACAGGAAATGCACAAGGATTTTAATCCCAACTTGTCCCTACTGAAGTGCTTCCTTCAGTAACACTGTACCACCTAAACCTCCCCAAGACAGCACCACCGACTGGTGGCCAAGTGTACAAATGCCATTGTCTGTGGGGGACATTCTCACTTAAACCCCTACAGAGATGGGAACGATGTTATGCATTTCCCAGGATTGCTGGCAGGATTGAGTGACATGCCTAGGGAGGGTCTGGGAAGGATGACCTGTCAGATGAGTCTGGTTGTTCTGTACCTAGGGACCAGCTGCTTTGTAGTTCTGCCCCTATACTTCCTCACCAGAAAGCCAGCCAAACCACCCCTTATCAATACCACACAACACATAGCATTCATGGTGTTCAGAGCAGCCCAGACTAGAAGTCACTTCTAACATCGCCAGTGAGAGGGCAGTGCCCCGAGGCATACCCACTTCAGGAGGCCAGGCCTGAATTGGAAGACTGTGTGATTCTACTCCAGGGAAATCTTAGAAAGACAGATCTAATGTACGTTGCCACAGCGTGGGTTGATGATGTCCTGAGTCAGACTGGAAGGGCTCAGGAAAACCTTTGGGAGCAACTGGAAAGTTCTCGGTAATCTCAGACCGGATTTGTGGTTATGTGTATGCTTTCGAACTACGAGTACAATTTGTTTCATATAAATTAAATGTCAATATGGCCAACTTCAAGAAATTTTCTAGGGGGCTGGAGAGATGGCTCAGCGGTTAAGAGCACTGACTGCTCTTCCTTCCAGAGGACCCAGGTTCAACTCCCAGCACCCACATGGCAGCTCACAACTGTCTGTAACTCCAGTTCCAGATGATCTGGCACCCTCACACAGTCACACACACAGGCAAAACACTAATGCACATAAAATAAATTAATTAATTTTGGAAAAAAAAGAGAATTTTTCTAGAAAGCCCCGTGTGATCTGCTGGAGTTTGGATGCTGTGAACTCAAAGGCCCACATGCTAAAAAGCTTGCTCTGCTGGGCAGCAATGAAACTATAGATGGGGCTTAGTTGGGGGGCATCTTTAGATCATGGGTGTGCACTCAAAAAGAAGTTGTGGGGCCTGGTGTCTTCCTTTTTAGCTTCCTGGCAGATGAAATTTGTGGCTTGATCTGATGTCTCAGCACATGGCCAACACCACGGCCACAACTTCCAAACCACAAGTGCCATGGGTATTTTCTGATAACACAGGAAGTTGTTGGATACTAACTGGGAGCTTTGTCAAACTGGGAAGCACTTCACAGATGGGGGGGCTGCGGTGATGTCTGTGGATTGTGGTTGCTATGGACTGTGGTGATCTCTGTGGACTATGAGGATTTCTGCAGACTGTTGTGATTTCTCTGCATTGTGGTGATTTCTATGTTTGCTGTTGAAAACAGCTATAACTGAAGGCACAGGTTCTATGGAAATGATTGTTAAAACGAGGCCACTCTAGCTCTGGCATCGGACCAACAGGGCCACGAGTCAGTAGCTCACTTTAGTAATTTGTTCTGCTTCTCTCCTTGAGTCTCAGTTTCTAGAATATTCCTCTCACCTTAGCTCTAGGCTGGATACCAGGTGTACAGCTGTCCTTTACTAGCTGCCTCTAGAACTCTATTAGCCTGCAGAGACAAGCACCTTCCTATGGTTCCTGGCTCCCCAGTGGCAGGAGTAGCTGGAACTCATGCTGCTGATAGGCAGGCCTCTGGGCTGTGCTCACTGCCAGGCAGGGGTGGAGGGAGCTCATCTGCCACATCTAAGTGGTGGTCCTCCTGTCACTAATCACTGTGATTCTTGTCACTAGCATAGCACTGTGCCTTTTGGCGCAGTGGCGGATGGCTAAATTGTCCTGTGCCAGGATGCTCCCAAGGCTGCTGACTTCAGCCTGTGCCCTGCAGCTGGATCAGGGACTGCTTCTGGGTCCCTGTAGAGCCAGGCTGGGTGCAGCTGGTAATTCATTACCAACATTCACTTATGACTGATTTATGAACTCCAAACCTGCCCCAACCACACCCCTGAGGACCTCCAACAGCCAGGCTCCAACACCGGACACTCTAACAGCCTTAATGGCCAGATCCAGCCCCTCTAGACCAATGCAGCCAAGCTCAACCCTACAGAATGAAAAACCCAAGCTCAGGAAAATTCACCAATCCCTGCCCTGAAAAGCTTCATCCTAGAACATCCCTCCCCCCACAAAGAAACCCTATATAAACCTTGTGTTTTGCCCAGTTCTATGCTGCTTCTTGCCCAAGCAGAGGCAGTCACCCTCCTGGATTTCTTTTTCTTTCTAATAAATCTCTTGTGTGAGGTTTATTGTGTGGTGTGACTTTGTGGTATTCCTCAGCTCTGACTACCAGGATACCTTTCTTTTCAGAGCTGTAACACATGTGTTATCAGAGAAACCGTCCTCACCTCAGCTTCCCAGAGCAGAGCATTGGGAAAAAACCTTTCCGCTTAGAGCTGTAACACTCACACTGGTAGCTGGAGAACACTCTGCCCCCCTCCCCTTTCCTCTGCTGGGCCTCCTCTGCCCCTCATTGAACAGTGCCTCAACAGCTGCAGGTGGACAAGGGCAGTATGCTTAAACTGCTTCAAGGTGTCAGGAAGCCTGTGCCTCCATTCCTCAAACTTCTGCGCCACAGTGCCCAGCAGGTTAGTCAGACATTAAACGTTATCTGGGAGCATGTGTGAACACCAAGAAAACTCTGTTGCCTCTCCTTAATGTGAAAATTTTGGTCTTAATAGCAGAGCAAGGGGCCCTCAATAGAAGAACAAGACTCCTCCAGAGAAACCTTCAGCCTAGCATGGCCTCCACAGTCATGTGAGCCAGTTCCTTAAAATGACACAGACAGACAGAGACAGACACCCAGGGGGTAGAGAGTGGGTGGGTGGGTAGGTGGATAGATAGACAGAGAGCTATTGGTAGAGTTCTGCAGTATATCCAGGCTCCACCCTCCTCATTCAGACGAACAGCTGAGTGCCCACAAACCATCCAGACCTCCTTCTGGTACCCACCCCCTTATTTTGTCCTGGGGCAACCTCTTCCCTACCTCTCTGTCTACGTGGTGCAGTTAAAACAACTGATCTTGCTCCCAAGAAAGGTACTAGCTTAATTCATCCAATCCAAACAAGCAAGCAAGCAATTCTCCAAGCGAGGAACAGAGAAGTGATTCCATACTGACCAGTGGGAGACGGCCCTGGGACACTCCGCTAAAGCCATCCAGGCATTCGCCCCCACACACCAGAAAGACAGGAGTCTGATAGGCTGCTTGAGACTGAACCAGCAGTGCAGGGAAGGAGTGGGTGCATGCTCTGTGAGTCTCTGGATACAGCCCTTCCTGAAGCTGCTGTGAACATGGGAGTTCTTGTTCTCTCTCTCTCTCTCTCTTTCTCTCTCTTTCTCTCTCCCTCTCTCTCTTGCACACACCAGTTGGGACTGGATTTCTGCTATACAACTAAATACTATCTAGCTGTCATTGCCTCCCTGAGAGGAATGAGGAGGAGTGATGAGGCTCGCTGACGTGATAACCAGCCTTGTGCTTTAGGCACCTGTGTGTGTAAGCTTTGTAGACAGAGCCGAGTAACAAGGCAACAGGAGAGGCCAAGGAGAGAACTAGGAGAAGGGACCTAGCAACAGGGCTGCTGGGAGACAGGCTGTGCGATGAGAGCTCAGCCGGGTAAGCATGACCGTGTCATTCTAGTCTGAGGACTGTCCCACTTATCAGAGCTTCCCAGCCTCTTGAGGTCATCCATGTCAGCCCTCTGGCAGGAGTTCCACTATGGCTTTCAGTGGTGATATTTGTTTGTGCTTTAACAAATAAAGCTTGCCTGAAGATCAGAGTGCGGAACCAGCCACTGGTTAGCCACTGGCCCCACGTCTTGTTAGTTTGTAGAAGTTCTTTACATATTCTGGTTGCAAACCCTTTGCAAGTCTAAATGGTATACAGCTGCAAAGGAGGTGGGACCACGGGCTACCTATGGGACTCACCTAAAGGGTCTTTGTCCAAGTATAAAATTCTTCCAGCTTGAGCGTTGTAGGAATCCCTGACTCTCAAACAGGATGCATGAAGGATTCAAGCATAGGCCAAGGGGAGCAAGAAAGTATGTGGGCAGTGGGGAAGAGGAAAGGGGGACCAGCAAGTATTGGCCCCACACCAGGAGCCATGCTAGAATGGCCTCCGGCCTCCCCTCACTGTGCTCATACCTGGCCTCCCGCTCACACTCCTCAAAGCCCTGTTTCCCTTCTTCAGGGCTGATGGTTCCTCCCCACTCGGGAGACCTGCCCCGAGTGACTGAGCACTGATCTGCTCCCTCTCTGTCCCTTGGCTCTGCCTCACTTCATTTGCTGGTGTTGGTTTTCATTAGCGTACAGCATAAAGGGCTCTGTTGTGCATATGTAGCATGGTACGTTGCTCACTCTCACCCCATGACTCTCTCTTGTCCCCGCCCCCACACTGGTCTCTTCTCTTCCCCTAGAGTTCCTCTCCTGTTTCCACATCATACAGATCTTGAATCTGCATTTGAGAGAAAATGTGTGGTGTCTGACTCTGGCTTAATTCACTTAACAAGATGATCTCCAATGCCAGCCTTCCCTAAAAGCGATGTAATTTCATTCTTCTTTTAAAGAAAGATATCATCATCATCATCATCATCATCATCGAGACTATATAGTCCTGGCTGGTCTAAACTCTTTATGTAGACCAGGCTGGCATCAAACTCAGAGATCCACCTGCCTCTGTCTCCCTCCCAAATGCTAGGATTAAAGGCATGCACCACCAGGCCTGGCCAAAAGTGCGTGCGTGCGTGTGTGTGTGTGTGTGTGTGTGTGTGTGTGTGTGTGGTGGTTTGAATGAGAATGGCCCTCACAAGTTCATATATTTGAATACTTGATCCCCAGGTGGTGGAACTATTTGGGAAGGGTTAGGAAATTAGGCCTTGTTGGAGATGGTGTGTCAGTGGGAGTGGGCATTGAAGTTTTTCAAAAGCTCATGCCATTCCCAGTTAGCACATGTGCTCGCTCTCTCTCTGTCTCTGTCTCTCTCTCTGAAGCAAATATAAGCTCTCAGCTCCCATTTGCCCCATGCTTGCCTGCCTGCCGCCATGTTCCCTGCCACAGTGGTCATGGACTCCAACCCTATGGAGCCTTGAGCCCCCAGTCAAATGTTTCCTTTTATAAGTTTCCTTGGTCATTGGTGGTTTGTCACAGCAAAAGAAAAGTAGCGAAGACCCAGTGGAAACCAGAAGAGGTGATGGAGCTACTAGAGCTGGCGTTACGGGTGGTTGTGAGCTACCCGACAGGATGCTGGGAGTGGAACTCCAGTCCTCCATGGGAGAAGGATACACAGTTAACTGCTGAGCCATCTCTCCAGCCTGCATTTTCAGTCTTTCCATATGAAAAAGACTCAGCTGCATATGCCTACCAGCCTTTCTTTAGCCTCTCCTCTGGTGATGCACACCTAGGCAGGCCATGGATCTTGGCTGTTACTTGTTTGCTTCCATTATGGTCATCTCGGGACCTCTCGTGTGTGTGCACATCATTTTATTGATCCACTGGGCAGAGTCCCAGCGTGTCCCACTCAACGGTGAACCACCAGGGTCTATGGCAATGTGGTTGCCGCTCAGAGAGACAGCTATAAGTATCACCAAACCCCTCTAGGCCAACAACACCCATTTCACAGATGAAGACAGCAGTTACTCCAAGAAATCTCGTGACTTTTCTGAGGCAGAGGGAGAGTCAGGCCTCTGACTCACCCTGTGCCTGCTCCCACCCCTCCTAGACTGCTTCGGGCTCTGAAGTAGCAGTTCTTGGTTTTAGAGCTGGTTCTCAGCTCCAGGATGAGAAGGCTAGGAAGAGCAGGGGAGAGCCATCTAGAGGAGGGAGCAAGTGGGGGAGGCGGGCAAACAGATCAAAGCTTTCAGTCCTGGGCCCCTCATGGTCTGACCCTCTGCAATGGTTCCTACAGTCTTGCAGTCTAGTCCAACCCAGCACAAAATGGCAGGGGCTTCAGCGGCAGTTGAGCCCTGAGGTGCATGTATTAATATCTTGGTTGCTGCTGCTGAGACTTTGGATGGTGAATTGTGAAGGCTCTGGCTCAATTGTGAATTCATCCATCAGTGGACCCCTGACACCATGGTGTTATGGAAACAAGGCAGGGAGGGCCTGGGTGGAGGATGTGGGTCCCTGGAGGCACGCCCTTGAGGATTATGCCTGGCTACCGTACCTCCCACCTCTCCCCTCCCTGGTTGTCAGGAGCTGAGCAGGTTTGCTTCACCAGGTCCTTCAGCCAAGACGGTGCCTCCTCTCGAGCACAAAATCAATGGGGCCGGCTGACCGTGGACTGAAGTCTCTGAACCCGTGTGAGTCAAACGAATCTCATCACAACAGCAAAAAACCAGATGAACACAGACACTCACCACTTCCAGGGCAGTCTGGCCAGGTCCTGCCCTCCTCCAGGGGAAGCAGAAGGCCCTGGTCTTCCCTTAGCTGAGCTGGGGATGAAGGACCTGTGCCACTCCTGAGGAGTCTGAGCCAGGAAGGCGAGTCTAAAGCAGAGTCCTCAGCTCCCACCCGGGCCACTCTCCAAAGGCAGAGGCAGCCTCTGTGCTGTGCGGCCGGCTGCTGCCGCCTGCCTGGGTGCGGATGGAGTGGGACAAGTGGGATATTTTATTTATGTGTTGTGCATATTTATTAGGAAGAGGTAAATAAATTAGCTGCTTGCCATCTGCACCACAGCCCACGCTGAGTTCCTTCCCTCCTCTGCCCCGGCAGCTACGGCAGGCTGCAACAGCAGAGCTGGCAACTGTGGCAAGAGGGGGTGGCTTTTGAGCGGGACCCTTTCTGTGGTGCGCACAGCCCTGGAATGAGAATCTCTGAAGTAGAAGCTTCTGGCCAACACCTGATCCAGGTATCCATCCACATAACAGCTCTGAAAAAGCCGAGTACTGTCATCCTCTCTGTACAGGCTCAGAGAAGGCTACTCACTCGCCTAGGGTCACACGGCAGGTAAGCCTAGGAGATAAGCCTCAGAAAACAGAGGCCCTAAGCCCCGGGCAGTATGCCAGAAAAAGGCGGGGCCCCAACACTACCGCTGTGAATCTATACTAGTTCCTTAGTTGTCCTGGCCATTTCTCTGTTGAGAGGAAAATTCAAACCTGATAGAGCAGACACCAAGGCCGTGTGAAGAGCCAGAGTCCCCTCAAATCCCAGGTGACCTTCTAGCCCACTGTGTAGCTCTTCCCACCTCCAAGAGCCACTCAGTCCCAGCATTGCACCAGGCTTGCCAGATGCTGAACTTCTCGAAGCCTCCGCTTCCTCCTCTGTGAAATGGAATGGCACCTTGGGAGAAACACGAAAGCTCTAAACAAGCAGGCCTCATGCCTGTGAAACGCTTGAAAACACACATCAACCAAAGACAAAGGAGAAGAAGCAGATACTGCAGAGCCCAGAGAGGGACTGCCACTGGCCCAGCGTCACACAGTGTTTGGAACCCTCCGGAGTGCAGACCGCCTGCCTCATGGCTGTAAGCACTGAGCCTAGCCTTGTCCCAGATTAGCCAGAGCTGAATCTTTTATGAAGCACCATAAATCTCCCTGGAATCACGCCTGCCCTCAGCCCACAGGCCTTGCCTGGCTGCCTCTGCCTTCCTGCATGGCCTTTTCATTAAATTAAATGTGGGGAACCACGGCAATTGCTTTTGATTGTTCCCGAGGGGCCACTTTCTACCTCCCTCCAGGGTACCTACAGGCAGGGGCTGAGGCAGGGATCACTCACACCCTCCAGCCAACAGGATAGAGAGTTCAAGGTAAGAGTATTTTTCAAGATGTCTTACTCAACATCCTCGAGTGGACGCCCGCGAGACCCGATAGGTGCTCATCATCCCTACAGCAATGGGAGACAGGACTGGCTGTGTTTCACTGGGACAGGTCAACTCCAGTGCAGTTCTGTGGGCACCCTTGGACTGAGGGAAGTGGGGAGAGAGACCAAAAATGTACAAACCCACCCTGTCACAAGGCACCTGTTGGAGGAAGCCCTGTGAGTCGGTCACATCAAGGAGGCGGGTTAGACTTAAAGGAGCACAACCTAGCTTGGGGTAGCCATGTGTAGCACACAGACCTCAGCCCTGTCTTCCCTCATAGGCAGTTAGGGCAGCTGCTCTCAGGTACCAATGGCATGGACTGGTCCCACTGTCACCTTGGCTGACCCCCACCCCTCAGTGCTTTCCTCCAGGATCGCACTGCTGTTCACTTTGAGGAAGTGGATGGTCCATTCAGTGAAGGGGCAACAGGTGGGAGGTGACAGTCAAGCCATCTGATCACATGGCAGTGCCTGTTAGAACCCTGCAGAAATTTGCATCATGGAATTCAGCCTTGTCTGTAGCCTGGGGGTCTTACCCCTGCTCACTAGAACACATGGTGGCCTCATTCCTCCATCCTGCAAACACCCAGGTATACACACTTGCTCCAGGACTGGGCCACCATTGCTCCTACCGCTGGAAATCATCCTCCCCCAAGTCTTCCCTAATCTGGTGACAGCACAAATGTCACCCTTTCTGACAGACCACCTTCCCTGTCTTTGTGCAGCTCTTCTCCCTCTGAGAAGATGTATTCGTTGCCCCCCTCGGCCCGGCACCCAGCTCACTTGCCTTGCTCCACAAGAGCAGAGGCTCAGTTTGTTCCTGCACCCAGGCCAGGCTAGCTGAGCAATAAGAGGGTGGCCCAAATGCAGGAGGGGGTGGACACAACAAGTGTCCTGGTGACAGACCTGTAACCTTCCCTCCCTGTTTAAGGTTACTTAATGGTACTAGGAGCGAGGGGTCCATTCCCACAGAGAAAGGGGAGGCCACATAGGAGGAGAGGGAGAAACGGCCTAGAACATGAGGAAAAGCAATGCTCCTGGAGGTTATGTGGCCATTAAAAATGACAAGTACAAGAAATAACATCTGTGGGAAAGTTGAGAGGAGCCACATGCCAGGCGGTTCTCACAGCTTTTATAAGCAAGGCTGGAAACAACCTCAGTGCCCAGCTGTAGGGAAGCTGGTAAATAAACCATGCCTGGTATGGTCACCCAATGGTGCACACAACAACAAGAAGGGTTTTTAATAACCCAGGAACATGCTGACCTTGGGAAGCCTGTGAAGGCACAGCAAACATAAGAGGGTTGTGTGGTGTGACAGAGACACAGACAGAATCCACTAGAGTGCCTAGGGAGTGCTGGGTCTTTATTGTCACGAGGGTCTTCAGTAACAACAGTCACATCCCTAATCTGAAAGGTACCATGACAAAAGACTGATTTTTATTTTAATGTTAGCTAAAGGTCAGAGACTCAGGCACCTGCCTGTCCTGTGGGAAACGGCCATGGCAGCACTCTTGTTTGCTGACGTCTTTTCATTATTTACTATTTTCATTATTCATATATTTGCTATGCCCAGCAAGCCCCTTGCAAGATGATGTTTCCTTTTTCATCAGAAAGAGAGGAAAAGAAAGAGCCACGCTGGGGGCCTGCAAGATGGCATCAGGCGAACCTCTTTTCCTCCTGAGTCTCCAGCTCCTCAGCGGTATACAAGGCATTAGTCAGTTTCTCCTGACTAGGATAAAATTCCTGAGGCTACTGATCTTATAAAAAAGATCCATTTTAGCTCACAGCTCTGGATGTAAAGCCTTAGGAGTCTCATCCTTTTGCTACAAAGTCCCAAAGCCGTAGAGAAGATCATGTGACATATGGATGTGGGTGTGGATGTTCCCTTTCCGGGAAAGCCACTAGGATTTAATCATGGACTCACTACCCAAATGATCTTTTTCTGTTTTTACATTTTAAAAGTTATCTTGTGTATGTGTGTGTCTATGTGCGAGTATGTGCACGTGTGTGCAAATGCCCTCAGAACCCGAAGGTATCGGATTCCCTGGAGCTGTAGTGACAGGCAGTTATGAATTACATGGATGTATAAACTGAGGGTTTTAGCAGTAGATGTGTAAACTGAGGACATGAATGCTCCAAGGTTTGGTTGAGGGGGAGTTTTTTATTGTAGCTAGGAGGGAGAGCACTGTCAAAGGCACCTGGAATAGTAGGACAGTAGTACACGAACATGGCCAGCAGGCTGGACTTAACCATGAGAGGGGGTAGGCGAGAGAGAAGAGATGAGGGTGTGGGCAAAGGAGACCGAGAGAGAGGTGCAGGAGAGGAAGACAAAAGAGGAGAACCGAGAGAGTGCATGACTGAAATGGCAGGATTATATAGAAAAGAGAAGCAGGGGAAGAGGAAGCCCATGAGCTAGAGAAGTTCAGGGTAGGGGTGGGATGAGGAGAACTAAGCAATGCCAGGGTAATTGTGATACTGAGAAAACCTGAAGGTCAGCATGTGCTTTGGTATGCTAAGAGGCACCCCAGTTAGCCACTTATCCTGTTTCTTTTGGACCTGACAATGACATGGATGCTGGGACATCAATGTCCCAAGTCCTCTGCAAGAGCAGGATATGAACTTCATCCCCTGCCAGCCCCATCCTCCACCTTCTAAGATCCCAGATCCTACACGTAGGCAAGGAATGGTTCCCCAACGTTTTTGGCTTTAAATCCTCACCTGTAAAAGATATCTGTGATGCTTCCACAGTCCCATGTATATGTTATGTTATTAATTAGCCACACACCCCTTCATAGTGTGTCATGTATAACACACAGAAACAAACAAGAAAATAAAATGCCAATGGAAGTTTTTGATATCCTTTTTTGCCTTCCTTCCGTCACAGATGTGCCCCCACTAACCCCTAGTGGACTAGCCGAGCCTGTGTATTCCTACTGGCAGGGGCCACCAATCTCTTTGTCACCGCTATGGTCCCAGCAAATCGCTAACTCTTGACTCAGAGTTGGCCGTGCATGGTAACCCGACCTTAATCCTAACATCTGGAAAACAGAAGCAGGCAGATCTCTGTGTTTGAGGCCAGCCTGGACTCCACAGCAAGTTCCAGGGCAGCCAGTGCTATATAGTGAGACCCGTCTCAAAACGTCAAAAACCAGTCACTCCAGGTGAAGTCTGTGACTCAGCTGGTTTCACTCAGAAGGAAGAAAACAGCTGAAGGATTGCACTCAGAGGACCCCTACCCACTGCTCCTCTCCTCAGCACCACACTTCCCCTCCTAGAACCCAGGAGAGTCAAACCGAGTGGCTTCCGAGGGTGGTCTTAAGAGCTGTCCGGGTATGGTCTCCCAGGACCCCTTTGCATCACTGGGAGGAAGCGGCCTCAGCCTGCTGATTTACAGCCTGGCTCAGCCTCCCAGTGAAATACTGTTGCCCCTGCCGCCTGCCATCCAAGACTTTACCAACCCCAAGCAGCTACTCTATACTCTGATATCAATCTGGAGTTCAGACCTCTGCACAGAAGGCAAGTTGTAAATCTCAAACTGCAGGGTCTCTGGCAGGGAGGCATCATGGGAGAATTCATTCCTCACCCTGGGATAAATTACCTCCAAGGACAGGAAGGGGGAAGCAGTTCACAAGGATGGCTGTTTGGATGGCTCTCCGCCTGATAGGATTCCCCAGTTCTTGGGGTTAGAGAAATCCCAGCAGGAAGTCCCAGTGCCTTACACACTGGCCCATCTCACTGCCAGCATCCCCCTGTTCAGGGCCTGAGGTCCCTACCTTGCTGAGCAACTAGTCAAAGGGGATCCACAGTCACTTGCTAACTAGGGCCACTGAACTGCAGGAGAGTCTTCTTCCTATCAAATAAGTCATTCTTAGGAGGCAGGACAACCTAATAGACTGTCACTGGATGTATCAGCCACCACCCAGGGCAGCTCCCTGCCCGGGAACAGTTAGGCAACACAGACTCCATGTTCTTTTTGTGTTCATTTTGTGTCGTGTTTTGTTTTGGTATTTTTTGTCTTAATACTTAATAGGTTTTTTTTTAGTTTGTTTTGATTTTCATTTTTTGTTGTTTGTTTGTTTGGGTGAATAGGGAGGAGGGCCTGATCTAGGAGGAGTTGGTGGACAGGAAAGAATATGATCAAAATACAGTATATGAAAACAATTTTTAAATAAAAATTAAAAAATAAAAAGAGGCAGTGTAAGGTTGAATAGCCTTTTGAGAGCTGTGTGGTACTGGGTGCTGGTGGTTCTATCGCTTAAGCCAGGGAGGGATGCAGTTGGTCACTCATAGCCTCTCAAAGGTGCACTCGCTCATGGGTTTTCTTTCTTTCTTTGTTTTGAGACAGGGTCTCTCTATGGAGCCCTGACTATCCTGGAACTCACTCTGTAGACCAAGATGGTTTCAAACTCACAGAGATCCATCCACCTGCCTCCTCCTACCGAGTGCTGGGATTAAAGGCACGCACCACCACGCCAATCCCAAAGGTGCACTCTCTTGCTTTAGCCAGTCTCTGGGCACAGCAGATCTTACAGCAGAGCACAGAAGCATGGGCTGGCATGCGGCATTGATGGAAAAATGGGGAAAGAAAGTATCAGCAGCAGCTTACTGAGCCAAAGAAATGTCCTGAAAGGCATGCTAGAAATGGTTTACTGTGGTTCCCCAGCATAGGAGAGGTAAGGACATGGTTCTGGGCAGAGCATTATGTCACAGCAACTGGACAAGTAACTAAGACACACGGAAACAGATCTCCTCATCCCATCCCCTGTGCTAGATAGTTCTCTAGAATACTTAGGAAAGGAAGCGAGTACCAAAGGATGTCAGTATTTTCTAGATTAGCAGGTAACTGTCCAATCCCCTCCAACATGGTTCTACTGACTGTAATGTCAATACCTGCTTCCCCCAGGGTGTAGCCAACACTAGATACTGTGAATTTGTACATTGATATTGTGCTGGGGCTATCAAGATGGTTCAGTGGGTAAAGGTCCTTGCCACCTAACAATGCAAACCAGATGACCTACGTTCCTCTCCTGGAACCCATGTAAAGGCAGAAGGCAGGAACTGACTCCCCAAAGTCATCCTCTGGCCTACACATGTGCTTTGGCATGTGTACTTACATACACAATAATAAATAAAAAATTTAAATACTATTACGGAGTTAGAGATGGTTCGTTCAGTGGTTAAGAGTACTCACTGTCTGCTCTTGCAGAGGACCCAAGTTCAGTTCCCTCACACACAAGGTGACTAACAACTGTAAGTAGCTCCAGTTCTGGGGGATCTGATGCCCTCTTCTGGTCTCTGAGAGCACTGTATGCACATGGTACACAGACATACCTGCAGTCAAAACCCTTACACACATAAATAAAACCTTTAAAAAAAAATAAGCCTTTAAGAAAAATGGTGTTGTGCTATTGTCTCTGAGTGTCTCCCCCTGCTACAATAACAACTACCAAAGATGATGTAGTGGCCATCTTTCTTCTTTGCCCTGGTCATCTGCATTTCTCCATATTGCTGCTAATAACTCCCACTACAAATTTCACTACTGCCTAGATTTCTATCTCTTTCCACCAGAGGGATCTTTCTGCACCCAGGATATTATCCTCTCCTCTGCCAGTGTCCTGTTCCTAAAGCCCTTCTTCCTGGCCTAGGGGGCAGCCTGAACCTTATGAGTGGTTTCTTGTGTCATAAAACACCTTTTAATCTTTGTTGGTTCCTTTTTTTCCAGTTTGTTTCCCTTGTGAAAATGGCCTTTGGAGTCTCTATTTCTGATGTGGGGTGTCCTTCTGTACACTGCAAATACGCATTGCTTCTATTGGCTTATGAATAAATCTGCCCTCGCCTATGGCATGGCAGAATATAGCTAGGTGGGAAAGCCAAACTGAATACAGAGAGAAAGGAAGCAAAGTTGAGAGAGATACCAAGAGACACCAAGGAAGCAAGATATGAGGTAACAAGCCACGAGCTTCTGGTAAAATATAAACTAATAGAAATGGGTTAATTTAAATGTAAGAGCTAACCAGATATAAGCCTGAGCCATTGGCCAAACTTTTACAATTAATATAAGCCTCAGAGTGGTTATTCAGAAACTGGCAAGTGGGGGAGAAACCCCTGGTTACATATTTCCTCAGCTAATAATAAGTTGACAGCTCAGTCTGGCAAGGCTGTGGCAAAGCGCCGAGAATGTGAGTAAGACCCTGCAAGTGCTGATCTTAATTTGGCTCTTCAGTGTTCCCCCTAAGTCTGCTTGTCTCCCAGCCCACCAGCAAATGACGGAAGCTTTCTGGCGATGCCACTCTCCCACCTAAAAACCTGTCAAATGTCTGAGAAAGAAGGAAGTCCAAATTCCTCTAGTATGCTGTTGGCTGAGCTGGTGAGAGGAGGCTGATAGGGCTGGGTGGAGAGTGTGCTAAAATTCCTCCCTATGGACAGCAGGAGTGCAAGCTCAAAGACATGCGCCATGTCTTTCAAGCGGTGTGAAATCTCTCCACCCATTTAAAGTTAATAACTGATCTATCAAGGCACAGAGACTCAAACAAGTCCTGCCTTATAACCAGCATCACCGCTTTTGCTCTTCCGGCCTGGTGAATCACCCTCTGTTTACAGAGTCCAGCCAGAGGCATGATTCCCTGTCCTGGGATCAAGCTCTAATGAACCACAGTCCTGGGGAGGAGGACCTATCACCAAGCCAGGAAAGGCCCTCTAGGACAGGATGTGCACATCCAAAGGACACCTTGGGGAAAGCAGTGTGGTGCAAAACAGACCCTGGGCCCTGAAGCCTGGGTTCAGGCCCATATCCTCATTTTATGCACCCTTGGAGGTCACTCAACCTTTCCGTCTCAGTTTTCTCATCTGGAAAACAGGGTTAAAAACAGTGCCTACCTCAGCCAGGTATGATGCTGCATGCTTGTAATCTCAGCACTTGGAAGGCAGAGGCAGGAGAACTGAGAGTTCAAGGCTAGCTACACAATGAGACCCTGTCTGAGGATGTTGCCAAGCGGCAGTGCACTTGCCTGCCGTATGCAAAGCCCTGGCTTCCATCCCGGCACTGCCAAAAAAACCAAAACAAGTTCTTGCTTCGTAGGGTTGCTAGGAAAACTGATAGTTAATCTGTAAAGCACACAGAGCATGGTATGCAGCACACTCCGGAAGCACCGCTGCTTAGCCTCCTCTCACCTGGTCCCTGACCCAGCGTCACCAGACGTCACCTTCTCCTCCCACCCACCTTCCCAAAGGTCTGTGATTTCCAAACCATTTCCTCGTCTGTTTTATTTCACTGCATCCACATGCCACCTCCTTGTGGAAAGTTATCTGCTCATTTTTCCTGGCGAGGAAACTGAGGGCAGATGGGCTAACCAAGTAACCATAGGAGCTATGTGGTCTGAGGCATTCTTTTTTTTTTTATTTCTTTCAGGATATTTTTATTCACTTTTTCATAAAAGACAAGGGATTTATATTTGATATTATTTTAATTAGCTTTTTAAAAAGTATACAGGGCTGGAGAGATGGCTCAGCGGATAAGAGCATTGGCTGCTCTTGCAGAGGACTTGCGTTTGATTCCCACAACCTGTATCAGGCAGCTTACAACTGCCTGTAACTCCAGCTCCAGGGGGATCCAGGCCTCTGACCTCCATGGGCACCAGCACTCATATGTATACAGGTGTGCACACACACAGTTTTTTTTTAATTGATTATACGTTTTAAAGATGGTAGGACATGATTTTATCCCATTCCAATAGAGAAGAATGCACTGATTGGTCTCTGGCCCTCAGTCTCGTGGCCCTGGGGCACAGGAGGACATTGGGTCCCCTACTCTGCTCTCCTGAACTAGGCTCTGACTTCTCCCCCTCTCCCACCTTCACCTTTCTAGCTCCTCACTGCTCCTCTGCCTAGAGGCTGTCCATGCTCCCACTTTACAGAGAAGACAGGGAGCTCAGAGGCAAAGCCATCAAATGTAGTCACACAGCTTAGGGACAACTGCTGAGACTGAAATCAGCCTCATGGGGGTAGTCTGGATCAGAGGTTTGTGTAGGAGCAGGACTGGGGAGGGAGCTGCACAAGGCTGGGAAGAGAACACTCAGCTAAACAGGGATGCCCAGACCAGGCGGTCTCCCTCATCAGGCTTCAGTGTCTGTCTTCCCTGGGGGCATCACGTCACAGGAAGAATGTGAGAAAGGGTTGCCCAGACCCTGGCTCACAACAGGTGCTCCCTGGAGATGGTCCCTCTGTCTTCCGTCTTGTATCTGAGTATCTCACAGAGTGGAGGACTGACGTGATGGTGGCTGGTATGATACACACTAGAGCAAAAGGTGGGTAACAGAAGTCGGCCCCGCCGGGGGCTTCAGGGAGAGAGTTGCAGAGGTGAAAGGCTGCTGTGTTGGATGGGTGGTCAGGGAAGGGACAGCCACACAGGGTCAAGAGGGGATGCGAGAACAGTGGAAGGTCAGTCCGATGACGGTGACAGAGAGTGCAGAAGCCCTAGACTCCCTTCGCTCCTCTATACGGACTCCTGTCCTGTCTCTGAGTTCGTCCAGGCCCCAGGAGTGGTGTTTAAATGGTGGGAGCCACCCAGATGTGCCCTTCAAATGGAGCCCATCAGACAGCCTGAGGGGATGACATGAGAAGTGAAGAACTAGGGAGAAGGCAAGGAATGGAAGGTGTCACTATGCTATATAATCTTAGCTGCCCTGGAGCTTCATACATAGATCAGGCTGGCCTTGAAACCACAGAGGTTTGCTTCCTTTCGCCTCCCAAGCACTGGGAATAAAGGCATGCACCACCATGCTGGCTCTACAGGAAGAATTTTTTTGTTATTGTTCTCATTAAACATAAGAAAGAGGCTGAGAAGTCTCATTCTGGGCATATGAAAACTTGAGCCTAGGACAGAGAAGGCAGGAACACGAGAAGATTTTGCTGCCTTCCTTCATGGCCACATCACCTGCCGAGTCTAAAGCACACACTTGGAGAAAAGATGGACAGGGCTAACCTTCTGTGGCCTTAGAGATGATTTCCATTTTGTTTCCTTTTGTCTGTTTGAGTTGTTTAAATGATTGCCCACCCCCACCCCTGACTGCTACGGAAAGATGACCCACAGCTTTGTCCCCCTAACACCTTTCTAAGCAGAATATGGCTCTTATGCCCCTCCACTCACAATGTACAAGGAAAAGAAATGTTCTAAAGACAGGGGGGCGGGGAAGAAAAGCCCAATCACAGCTTCACACCACCCAACAGGCCAGGTGGAGGCGGGGCAGCCACTCACTGACATCACCCTCCTCGTCATGGGAAATAACTTCCGCCATTCAAAGCGTTATTTGCATTTTTGGAGGCCCAAGGAGGCATTTAAAATCAGCATGTGTGTTGACATTGCAGTTATTAAAACCAAACAAAAGATCCCTTCCAGAGTCTGGCTAGTCTGGCTAGTTCTTCTTAAATTTATCGGGTCCCTGCTACCTGATTTAAAGCCCTGAGCAGATGTTTCACAGCAGGACGTCCATCAGCTCCAGATGCCGCTTTGTTCAAGATGAGTGCATGGCACACACTGGCAGCCACACTCATGCAGAGGGCCTGGGGCTGTGAGCATCCTAGGCTCTCTCCGGCATTTGGCATGCCCACAAGGACCATTTGTAACCCCTGCCTGCGGGTCTGACAGAGAGATGAGCAGCAGGAGTGAGTAGCCAATCACATTCCGTCCTATCATCTTTCCCGTTGTCTCCTAGGTAACCGACACAGGGACACATCAGCTAGCTGGGTACCACAGGACACAGGCGTGTGCGTGTACACGCACTTGCATGCCATCCTAACAGCCTGTAATTCCAGACACTTGGCACGCGCCTGTCAGCACCCTGGACAGCTCCCGGAGCCGCCCCGGGCCTATTGTAGCAGCCTTTACTCGCACTGCTTTCTCTGTTTGGGATGTCTCTCCCAGCTGCTATTCACACTACTGAGGATCCTACTTATCTGTGGAGCCAGTCCAAGCCCTGGGTTAAGTCCTCCCAAGGCTCTCACCAAAAAGTCCCCGCCATAGGGGCTAGACACTTTGCATCTCAAGATCTCTCCCTCTGGCCTCCTTTCTCGTCTTCAAGTCACACTGTCCAATATGCACGACCCCTGAACACCCATGCTTCTCTGCACCTGCTGTTCCTGGCCCAAATCACTGCTGCTCTGCTCTGGGCCTGGCTGGACCTCCTTATTCTTTAGGCAACTGAAGTCACCTTCCTTGATCACATATGACCTGCCTGAAGAAATCCCTTCCCTAGGACTTTGCAGTACATCTCTCTGACAAGTCAGCTCATTTCAAGGAAGATTCTGAAGCCGTCCCTTCCACTCTGACTTGAACACTTCTTTATCTGTCCCTGTCTTTGTTCATGGTGGAACCTGTCACACATAGAACAGGACTCTGGACAGACTGGCTGCTTCATTCCCCATCTCTTTGGAGAAGGTGAAGCGTGATGACTTCTGATAACTCCTTGGCTAACATTTCAAAATTCTGTCAGAGAGCAGGAAGCACCAGCAAAGGGGAAGCCCAAGTCAGGCCAACATGGGGAAGATGCTGGTGGCACACAGCTGAGCATCTGAATGGGTTGCACAGGGCTTCTTCTCGTCTCTCAGCACCATCCTTCAAGCACTGGGCACCTTAGACATCTGTTGTCTAGCAAACTAGAGCAACTTTCAGCTAAAGACCAACTTTTATTTTTCTAAACACACAGTCACTGCCGTGTGTGTGTGTGTGTGTGTGTGTGTGTGTGTGTGCATGTGTAGGGGGGTCTTTCATGAAACATTTGCTGCAATGAATGGAAAATAATGTGTCACTGTCTGTAGGAGCATGAAGGTCAGGGTGAAGGTTCACTGGAACAGAGAGAGAGAGAGAGAGAGAGAGAGAGAGAGAGAGAGAGAGAGAGGAGCATCTTGAATCAAGAATCACAGAATGCTCCCTGCAACTGCATGGCCATGTGTTTCCTCTTCCAAGAACCTGGTTACTACTCCAGGTTCCAAAAATGGTGCTGAGTAGTCCTGTCACTTTAAGTCAACCTCTGAGTGCAAGGCAGTGGATCAATTAGCCATATTATAGATACTGCCCCGTGGATTCCCCCAAATAGTAGCAATGGAGAGCCTTGCACAGGCTACTTAACACAAAATCAGCTCTCTGCCGATTGTGTTTGTTTCCCCAAATCTAAGGTCAGGTCAGCTGCACCCATCAGGAAGGAAGACCTACTCTGTGCTGGTCTTTACACTAGGACAGCTCAGCAGGGACTCTTCATAACACCTGCAGGATGGGATGAAAAAACTTAAGTTCCAAAACAGGATGGAGAGCTTACCTAGCATGCATGAGTTCAATGCTTAGCATTGCAAAAAAGAAAGAGGGAGGGGTGAAGATTAGCATGCCCAAGGTCACACAGTTGGCACTTAGAGAAGCTGTCATAGTTAGCTTCAGCTGTCAATTTGACACAAGCTTAAAGCCACCTGGAAAAGGGAACCTCCTTGAAGGAATTGCCTCTATGGGCATGTCTGTGGGGAATTTCTTGACTCCTAATGCTGGAGGACCCAGACCACTGTGAGCAGTAGCATCCCTAGGCAGGTGGGCCTGGACCATATAGGCCAAGTAAACACGAGCCAGGGAATAAGTCAAGGAGTAGTCCTTTACGGTTTGTCAGTTCCTGCCTCCAGCTTCCTGCCTTGAGCTCCTGCCCAGGCCTCCCACTATAACGGACTGTAACCTATAAGCAAAATAAACTCTTTCCTCCTCTAGTTGCTTTTGGTTATTGTGTTATCACAGCAATAGCTCAGCATACTAGGAGAGCGGTATTAGACAGACTTGAGTCTGGTCCCCAAGCCTGCTCCTCTCCCCCAAGGCTTTACATTACCCAGCATGGTACCCAGAGGAGTCAGTCTTGTTCAGAACATCCCTTTGTCTGGATAAAGCTCCTCTCTGATAGATGCCAGGGACCCTGTCTCTGTATTTCTCCTGTTCTCAGCTTAGCTGACCTCCCACCACTCAGCCTTTTGTCCAGTGGGACCCACATTTCAGAGCCTCTCATCAGTAGCAGGCCCACAGGGACCAGTTTTCCTGTAGTCCAGAGAAAGTCAGAGATTTTGTCTCTTTAAAATAGTAATTCCCTGCCTGAAGATGGCTGCACCAGCCACCCTCTGTTGGAGCGCTGAGGTCAAGGATTGATCCCAGTGAAGATTTTCCAGAAAATACTTAAAGGCTGAGTTCTGCCTGTCACCAAGGGAGTGGCCTTCGTCCATCAGATGGCACCCATGGCAGGCAAAGCTATCACAGGTGTCCGTGACCCCCATCCCTCCCTGGTGTCACAAGCCTCATCTATACCCTATATCATGCTATCCACCTGTACACACATGCATATCCCTGTACTGTACCTATGCACACCTGCCTTGTGACTCATGCCACAGGCCTGTGTGGGCACATAGAGCAGGAGGGCTGAACAAGAGAGCATCGTTTCCCCCACCAGGACATTAAAGCTGTCCACTTCAAAGCTGGCTCTGGGGTATGTGTCTGGTTAGGACTAAGGCCTCAGAATGAGGGCAACCTAGTAAAAGTGGCCCTTGTTTCCGGAAAGCCTCTATCTGTCTGAAGGTAGGTGATGTGCACCTGACTGAGCTAGAATTTCTTCTTTGTTTGCTGACTCCCTGAGGGAGTTTCATACTCCCAACTGACTGCCCTACTATGTGTCTCCTCCTCTGCCTTAGGCAAGAAACTGCCCCTCTGCGTCCCTAAGGTGCCCAGGTCTGCAGTTCAGCTTCTGAGTACTAGGCCCGTAAGTATCAAAGATACCAACTCAGGCTTGATGGGGGTCTAAGCAGAACAGATGAGCAGGTCCAGTTTCCCAGGCCCACTCCTCCCCAACAAGCATCAGAAATAGATCCTTTCCCATGAGACTGTACAAGACTCAACTTGGGGGCCGAAAGCCGCTTAAAGCTTTTGGGTCTCATAGATTTAAGTTCACATTTCAACTATCCTCACTTCCGGGCTGTGTGACCTTGGGAACCAGGCTTCACCTCTCTGAGGCCATTCTCACCTGTAAAATGGAAAGAATCACAGCGCCCCCGAGAGGTGGTTGTGAAGGTTAAAGGTAGGGGCAGGTGTGAAGCGGTGCCCGCGTCACCCAGTGTCGCCCTCGAATGTGAGCTGTGGGGGGTGGGGGGTGGTAGTTGCCTTCTGCCTTTCTTGGTCTGGGACTCGCGGTCCTAGCAATTCCTAATTAGCATCAAACCCAAACTTTGCTTGGCGGTGACAACCCGGCGCGTGTCCTCCCACTGCCGCCTCACCCTCAGCCTCTACCCTGCGGGCCGTGCAGACAACAGGTAAGGGGAGGGGCAGTCTGGAGGTGCCGCGACGCAGTGCTGCGGCAGGGGAATCCCGGCAGGGACCCTCATCGGCGCCAGTCTCTTTGTAACTTGGGCGGCTGCGAGCTCCGGGTGCGCGCAGCGCCGCAGGCCGGGAGTACGCAGGAAAGTTGGGTGCCGAGCTCTGCGGGATCGGGGGTCCCTGCGCTCCGGCCCCGCGGGCGGCGCGGAGGAGGAGGCACGTGGCGGCTAATAGCCCGACTCCGCTGCGGCTGTGCGCACCGCGGTCCTGTCGCGCTCTGTGCAAAACGCGCGTCCCGCGATGACCCTCCGGCCCCAGGGACGTCCTGCCCCTCCGCATCCGCGTCCTACCTTCGTCCGGCAGCCGCTGCAGGCAGAGCGCGAGGTTCCTGCGCCAGCCCCGCATCCCCGCAGCCACCGGGCGGCTCCACCCGGCCTTGCCCCGCCGGGCCGGGCGCAGCGCAGCGCTCCGGAGGCCGCGGGCCCAGCGCGCGGGGCATGGGCGATCGGCTTCTTGATGCCGCCGGCTTCGCTCCGGCTTCCGCGCCCGCCCGCGGCTGAGCAGCGGCTCCCCGAGAGCGCGCGCTTTCCCGGCGGGGGCGGGGTGGAGCGACGCGGCGCGGCGCGGGAGTCGGACGGGAGGGGCACCCGGAGGAGGAGGGCCTCGCACCCTCAACCTGCCAGCGCCAGCCTCCCGCCCCAGCACTCTGCACTCAAGAATTCATGAATGAACGAATGTGTGGGGGAATGTATGCATATGTGCATGAATGAATGAATGGATCAGTAAATAAAGGAATGAATAGATGAACACAAGGATGAATGAATGATTGCATCATGAATAAATGGATGAAAGAGTAAACAAATGAATGCATGACAGAATAAATGCATGAGGAATGAATGGGTTCAGTCAGAAATGAATGATGCATGGTGGAATGAATGAATGAATAGATGGGTGAATGAATGAACTAGTGGATAATAGACTGAAGAGGTGTGAATAAATGACTGACTGAATAAATGAATGAGATCATAAAATAATCAATGAGGAAATTAATGAAGGGAATAAATGGCTAACTGCTAAATGAATCAATGTCCTTACTTGTGACAGACAAAAGTCATCCAGGACTGCCCTAAGGCCTGGCTCCCTCCTGCTCTAGAAGGAAGCCTGAGACTTGCATCTTGTAAGACGGGAGAGGGAAGGGTAGGACATGTCTGAAGTTTGCAAAGGCTGGATGGGGCGGGGTGTGTGGAGTGGGAGGGTGTCTGCTGGGTTTGACTCTGTACCTAGGGATGGGTCTACTCAGCAAAGTTGGCAGCCATTGAGCTCAGTCGATCTCAACTCTGAGGAACAGCTTAGAATAGTCAGGTGTACATCTTTAGGGGAACCGAAGGATACAAGAGCAGAGAGGGGGCTTGCAGCTTATCCCAGTGAGTGATGGGAAGGTGAGCACCTGGAAACTGTGTGGTCTGTGGGGAAATCGCTTATCTCTCTGAGCCTCCCCTGTTCTCTGAACTTACAAATCTGAGAACACCATAATGTCCCAGCACTCAGGTCAGGCTGTGCCAGGAGTTTGCACTCTAGAAGGCAACCCCATGGTAGAAGCAGGAGCTTGATCCTACCAACCCAGCCATTTAAACTTTGGCCTTCAGAAGTATTGCCTTTAGAAGAGTGTGATGCCTGATCCTCAACCTGCTGTACTTGGCCCCATTTAGCAAATGAAGATACCAGGGCTCAGAAAGGTTAAGCACACTGCCCAAGGCCACACAGCCAGGAGCTAACAGAACTGACATTTAAATCCAGGTCTGCCAAGCCCCAACGTTCCCCAGTCAGCACAACCCACAAAGTCTGACACTTAATGTTTGTCATTTGTTTGTGCTCCTAACAACCCTTGATGGATCTCATCACAGACTGGTATTCATTTTGAACCATTAATCACTTCAATCAGAAGGCCTGAGGCAGAGTCAGGGAGGATGAGATCAGCCAGACTCAAGTTTGCAAAGTGAACTCCAGAACTAGGCCTAATGGCCGTGCACCCAAAAAGGAAGTGAATCTCCCTGTAGTGGGACAGTGGTTTCTCCCATCTGTGCCCAGAATGATGGTCCCTATGACTAGAGTGCCAAAGTGCCACAGAGAATAGGGAGGATTTTCTGATGGAAGAGGTAAAGAGCCCCACACTTGGACGGTCCCCAGAAGAGGCCAGGACACTCAAGATGCTGCATGGTTGACAGTGGCAGGGTGCAGGAACAGCCTGTGTGGGAAGGGTCTTCAGTGACCTATTGGTGCTGAATGGGCCACTGAGTGTCATATAAAACAGCCATTTCATCATGGTTGTGTACTCTGTAGGTAGGAATGTGGGCACAGAGGACATGTAACAATTCTACAAAGATATAAAAGGTGGGACAGGGTGCAGAGTGGATGACAACTGGGATCCTCTGGAGGCTTCCTTGCTGGTTCCTGGCATCTGCAACTTGAACAGGAACAGGTCCTTGAAGGTGGCTTGAGGGGGCACTGCCCCCTCCCCAATTTAGGAGATAGGCTAGTCAGCTTTCTGTTACTCCAACAAAAGTCTTCGACTTCTCAAGAGAAAATGTTGGTTTTGACTTACAGGTTTGGAGGGTTCAGCCACGATCATCTGGCCAGGCTGTTTTGGGCCTGTGGTGACACACATCTTAGCAGAAGCTCTCAAGGCTAGGAAGGAAGAGAGTGAAAAGCGGGAAGCAAGACCCAGATTAGCCCCTACAAGAGCATGCTTCTAATGACCTGAAGACCTCTGGACCCCACCCCTTTGAAGTCTTTCCACTTCCCATGAATGCCACTCTGGGGACCAAGCCTTTAAAATGCAGGTCAAGATCCAAATGACAGTGGGATGGTAATACACAGATGGCCCCTAAGTTAGGGTGGGCCCACTCAGGACTTCTTGACTTGACAATGCTGTGAAAACGACATATATTACTCTGTAAAAAAAAATGTAATCTATTTTGCTCTTTGCTCTGGACAGCCATAAGTGGTAAGGTACTCAGTTCTGTGTCAGTCCCAACCCTGAGGGGAGCGACCTGACATCTGCAGTAAGCTGCAGCTGAGCTAGGATGGGCCACAGGCCAACGGTGTTCCAGGTGCTCTCAACCTAGGATACTTTTGACTTATAGTGGGGTTCTGCAATCCACATAGTAAGGGGGCAGGAAGAACAGCAGTCCAGGATACCTAGAAGCATCTCAATCCTTGGGGTTATTGACATCAGCTGCACTCAGAGGAACAGAAATGGAAGGAAAAGTAATGGGGCAATGTGCTGCCTGTCCTCCAAACTGGGACGTGGCCTCTGGTGACTTTCTAATTGGCCTCAGTTGTCTCCTCTGTAAAAGAGGGTAAAGCCACCCCTGTCTGCAGGGGTGGGCATAAGGGTTGAATGAGTTCACGTGAATAAAACAACTGCTGCCGGCCTTATAGAGAAGACACTATGGAAGCGTGAGGTACCCGGAACAACAGTAGCCGCAGGGAGAAGGCTGTCAGGAGCCACCTGATCAAAAAGCCTGCTTAGCTGGCTGTTATCACCTCAGTGGCAGCCCAGCCCATGCAGCTGGCATGCATGCTACGCAGTGCACATTCCCATCCTACATAACCTAGGCTTCTGAGCAGGTAGGTCCCAGCATGTCCCTGACAGAAGGCTGGTGACAACCACATGATTTGCTGCAGACAGGAACCAGACCAAGGCCATTTCCAAGAGGGCACAGACCCTGGGCCCAGACCGGCTTCCAGGCCTTCCGGCAAGGGTTCCCTGGGGAGACAAGGGAGGGACATGGCTCTGGTGGCCAGGGGCAGATGCTTTAGAGCTCTAAATGCTGACTGCAGTTTGGGGGATATGTCAGCCTTTGGTGGGGATAGAGAGAATTGGGCCTGGTGACGGAGTTGGAGGGGACTGAGGCAAAACACCAGGACAGAGGAAGGTACTGTCGCTAGTTATCTTTTTCTAACATTAAAATCAAATGGGAAGCTTTTCTTGTATTTGACATGGATTGGCAACAGCATATGTGTTCAGATTATAACCATGTGCATATTTTGGGGTGTGTACTCCCAACCCATTTTACCCACAAAAGCCCCGGAAGTTCAGAGAACCCTGAGCAAAAGCAATCACCCCAGCACAGGCCGGCCCTCTGGGTGAGTATACCTGCAGTCAGCACTAAGAGTTGCTCTGCAATTACTGCAGGACCCAGCAGGCTCCCAGCAGCCTTTGTGTTTTCACTGCAGCTCCTGTACAAGGCACCACATGGAACTGAGTGTGGCCCGGCCTTCCCATTGTTCCTAGCTGTTCTTCACACAGTTGGTATTCTACACGCTTATATGCCCTTGGCCTTCTGCAACATAATCCAGACCTTTGTGTTGGTCTAACTGGGGACAGTGCTGAGCGTTCAAAAGAGCAAAGGCTTTGTCATCACATAACCGGAGCCCAGATCTCATACCATTGCTTCATAATTCACTATGTGGACGTTTACTGAGCACCTACTAAGTGTGAGCCACCATAAGGTCCATACTAGAGTACATCGCTGACTGGACCAAAGCTTTTGTTCTCATGAACTAGCATGTGGACAGATCAGCTCACCTGCCACACAAACCCAGACGGCATACCTCTGAGCCTCAGTTTACCCACCTTGGAAGTAGAGCTATAGCTCCCCTTTTCCCCAACCTTGCAGTAAGGCTCTGACAAAAGCAGGTAAGAGGTTGGTAACATCTGCAGAGGCATTCCGTGCGCCCAGGTCCAGAAAGAACTCTTGCAGGATATTTGATCCCACTGTGTGCAGATGTGTTGTTGCTTTCCCTCGCCTGTCTAAGGCACCTTCTGATTGGTTTCAGAAAGAGCTGAATGGCCAACAGCTAGGCAGGAGAGAATAGGTGGGACTTTCAGGCATAGACAGGAACTCTGGGAAGAGTATGAGAGGTGGGGGATTCACCAGCCAGACACGGAGGACAGTACTGAGGAGTCATTCATATGGTACTGGGGAGAGGTAAAGAGCCATGTGGCAAACTGTAGATTATATAAACAGGTTAACTTAAGTTTTAAGAGCTATTGGGAGCAAGCTTAAGCTAAGGTCAAGTTTTCATAATTAATAAAAAGTTTCAGTGTCATTATTCAGGGGCTGGTGGTCCAAAGAAAGACCTGTTACAAAGAACCTCATTCTAACCCTGGTTTCGGCAGCTATTGACAAGTACAGATGCTGAAGGGGCAAGGAGTTCATCTAAGGCCATACAGTGTAGTTTGGAGCAAGAACGAGGCCGTCAGTGGAAGGCTATCTTTACTATGCAGCCAGGGATAAAAAAGTCCATGATAATTCTAACATGGAGGGAAAGTTCTCTAGTCCCAGAAGCTGCTTTACCCTGCTAGCCAGAGAGGCTAGAAGCTGACTCCTCTCCTCACTCTTCATAATCACATGGTTACCAGGGGAAACAGACCACAGGTGCATGGTAAAAAGCAGCAGCATCTAGTGGAGCAAAGCCTTGGGGCCCCAGTCATCTCAACACTTGAGATTACAGATCCTGTGTGTGTGTTTTCAAATACACCAGCATGTAATGTCAGAGGTCAACTTTGAGTATTGTTTCTGGAAAGCCTTGTTTTTGAAATAGAATCTCTCAGTGAGACTTGGGGCCTCTATTTAGACTACACTGGTTGATCAGTGAGCTCAGGGAGCTGCTTCTTTCTGCCACCTCAATGGTGGAGTTATAAGCAAGCACTGCCACATCCAACTTTACGACGTGCTTGACTGGGAATCGAACTCGGGTCCTCATGCTTGTGCCATGGGTACTTTACTGACTGAGCCATCTTCCCAGCCCCAAGATTTCTATTCTTTGAACCCAGTACAGCTGCAGTTATCCAGAGCAGGCCTGATGCAGGGTGGAGTGAAGGGAAGAGAATAGAGGAAACTGGCTTCCCTATTCTGAGCCCTGTAGTTCAGTCCTGGCTATTGCTTGCCCACCTCCCTCAGCCAGACCACAGCCTGAGCCCTTCTCAGTATCCTAGAGAGACCATTTAGGGAACATGATCCTAGAGGGCTCCAGGTTCCAATCTTTTTAATGTGGTTTGAATAGTTTTGGGGGACTGGGACATTGAAGCTGATGTCCAAAATCAAAGGCAACAGAGCAAGAATCTGAGAGAGAAGAAGGTATGTATGAATGAACTGTTGCTCCTTCTAGGTGTTTGCCAATTCTGAAGTCTTGTAGGAGATTGGGACAAGAAAAAAAAAGTAGAAATCTCCTCAAAAAGCAGCAGGAATATCAGGCATGGTGATTTAAGACTCTAAGCCTTGGAGATGATGAAGCAGGAGTACTGCACATTTGAGGCCATCTTGAGCTAAATAATGAGACTCTGTCCAGAAAACCAAGGGTTGGGGGTGTGACTCAACAGTAGTGCAAGTTCCTAGCATGTGAAAGGCCCTGAGTTTGATTGTACATCTGTCACCCCCTAAAAAGGAAGTAGGGAATGATCTCTAACCTTGTTATACTTGGGAGACAAAAGAGTCTCCCAACTCAGTCTCACAACCCAGTTAGGAGTTAAGGCCTTACTAGTAATATTCTAGGCTTTCAATTGGGACCACTAGATGTTTATGGCCCAGGAATCGGGGGGGGACTAAGGAAGCCCCAACTAATAGCAGTTTCATCCCAGACTCAAGTCAGTTTGGTTTTTAATTAGTCAACTAATTTATGTTTGACAGGATCTCCCTCTGTAGCTCTAGCTTTAACTTGCTAGGCAGAGCTAGCTGGTCTTGAACTCATAGAGAGCCACCCTGATTCTGCTGCCTGAGTGCTGCGATCAAAGACATACAGCACAATGCTTTACTCAATGCAATTTTTAATTTGAATAGAGTGATATGTCCTTGGTATGTCTACAGTCAAGGGAAACTGCACCCTTCTCTTGAGAAAGGTAATAACTGGTTTCTTCAGGGTTTCATGCACAATATCCGATTTCCAATTTAAAAATTTAAAAACAAGTTTTTGACAACTGTACCAGTCAACAGACAGGACTGAAAGAAAAAAAATCCCAAAAAATCAGTAGAAATAGACGAAGAGGCTTAGTATTGTCACTGTAGACAATGTTTTCAAGCACAGGCTTGGAAATGGACGAGAGCAATGCATTCCAGAGACAGGGACATGATGGAGAATTTTATCAGAGAACCAGGATCTATGAGAAATCATCAATGCAAAACCAAAAAATAAAATGTTCAAATCCTCTTCCATCAAGAACCTGATCCATGAGCTTACAGGTTAATAAACATATCTTCAGAGGATTAGTGGATAGGAAGACAGTTCTTCACCAGATATGCAGAGGACTGTTTCTGTATAAGGAACAAATGAAAACAAATAAATTAAACCTGGGGACCAGGAAAAACATCTGCTATCCATGTAACTAATCCTAGGAGGGAAGAATTAAAATGGAGCATAACTAATATTTTTTATAAGACTAAAAAATTTCCAAAATTAATGAGGGAAATAGATATCAATTTTAAGCGGGATAAATTAAAGAAAAATCATATTTAAACATACAACGATAAAATTCGAAATCAAAGTAGGCACAAAAAAAAAAACCAAAACAGCATCGTCTTAGTTGTCCATAGAATCCTCAAAATGAATGTCACAGAAGCAGAGAACAGAATGGGAGATGCCATGGGCTGGGATGTAGGGACTGGGGAATCTTGGTTAAAAGAGACAAATTGGGAGCTGGAGAGATGACATGGCAGCTAAGAGCACTGGATGCTCTTGCAGAGAACCTAGGTTCAATTCCCAAGACTCACACAGCAGATCACAACCATCTGTAACTCCAGTTCCAGGGAGATCTGACGCCCTCTTCTGACCTCTGGGATTGCATGCATGTAGTGCACAGACATACATGCAGGCAAAATACTTATGCACACAAAAATAGCTTTTAAAAAAAGGAGACAAAATTTGAATCAAATAGAGGAACAAATTTAAGAATTCAGTTGCACAGCAGGTCAACTATAGATAATAATGTATTGTATATTTGAGAAATCATGTCAAGCATGGTACACAACTTTAATCCCAGAACTCAGGAGGCAGAGGCAGACCAATCACTGTAAGTTTGAGGTCAGCCTGGTCTACACAACAAGTTCTAAGCCAGTCAGGGATACATAGAGTGACCCTGTCTCAAAACAAACAGAAAATGTTATAATGTTTTCTGGGATTCAAACTCATGACAGCAATGGGAAAAGTTTAAATGAAATTAAAATAGTCTGGGACTCTAGCATTGTTCAAAATCTGAGAAAGTACAAATTTGCATTGGATTCCAATGAATCAGAGGGAGATTGTAATATGAAGGTAACAGGTAAAGTAGCCAATGAGGTACAGTCGATATCCTAACACAGGACACATGCAGCAGTAACAGTTACTTCTTCATTCCTCTCAGATGAGGAGAGAAAAGAAAGGAAGCAAGCAGGACCAACAAATATGAGACAGGTAAATGTAAGATGGAATTAGTTAAGTGAATATTTTAAGTATTTAGAGCAAGGAGTGGACTGGTAATAAAAGCAGAGTCTCTTCTGCCATGCAAAATAGTAAGAGCGTCAAGACAAGAGAGGGTCGGGAGATGGCTCAATGGATAGAGAGCTTGCTGTGTGGGCATAAAGATCAGAGGTGGGATTCCCAGCACCCATATAAACCTTGGCATGGCAACACGCACCTGTAACCCCAGGTCTAGGACAGGCATATTCTCTAGCCTCGGCTAGTGAGCTTTAGGTTTGGCGAGACTTTGTCTCAAAACATAAGGTGGAAAGTGATTGAGGAAGATATTCTAGTGTTAACCCCTGGCCTCCCCTTGAATCTGCATTGGCAAGAAGACCAGTACATACATATGCAAAGATCAAATACATACAAAAACATGGAGAGAGAGAGAGAGAGAGAGAGAGAGACTCAGTAATATGCCGCTGCCAGTGGAGTGAGGCTTCCTGATGAAAGTAGCATTTGAGCTGAGCTTTTTTTAAAAAAAATATTTATTTATTTATTATGTATACAATATTCTGTCTGTGTGTATGCCTGCAGGCCAGAAAAGGGCACCAGACCCCATTACAGATGGTTGTGAGCCACCACGTGGTTGCTGGGAATTGAACTCAGGACCTTTGGAAGAGCAGTTAGTGCTCTTAACCACTGAACCATCTCTCCAGCTCCTTGAGCTGAGCTTTTAATGACAGGCAAGATTGTCACAAGAGGAAAAGCAGGTCCATAGGAAACATGGACTGGTAGGTAGTGTGTGGTGCTTGGAATGGAATTGGCCCCTGTAGGTTCATAGGGAGTAGCACTACTAGTAGGTGTGGCCTTGTTGGAGTAGCTGTAGCATTGTTAGAGGAAGTGTGTCTCAGTTCACTTCCTGCTGCCTGAGGGTCAAGATGTAGAACCCTCAGTTCCTTCTCCAGCACCATGTCTGCCTGCATGGTGTCATGTCCCACCATGACAGTAATGGCCCGAACCTCTGAAACTGTAAGCCAGCCCCAATTAAATGATTTCCTTATAAGAGTTGCTGTGGTCATGGTGTCTCTTCACAGCAATAGAGACCCAAACTAAGACATAGTGGCAGTGAATGAAGAGTATGGTTAAATAATGTATTTATGATGCAAATTGCAAAAGAAAAGAATAATGGAGACTCTTGGATTTTTAAGCTCCAAAATCAGGAAAGCAAATGTTTAAGAGACATGGGTTCATCTAGTTCATTAGCTCACAGTTTGAGGGTACAGCTAGGAAGCCACGGAAATGGAAACTTGAGGTGGCTGGTCACACTGCACCCACAGTCAAGAAACAATAAAAATGAACACTGGTACTCAGCTCACTTCCTTTTTTTTGATTCAGACCAGGATCCTAGCCCATGTCCCACCTTAGCCAAACCTTTTGATGTAGTAAGAAACATGTTTCCCTAGTAACCCTAAATCCTGTCAAATCGATAATGAAGATTACCCATCACAGTGGGGAGGGCATGGTGGCTGCAGGAGCTGGTACGTGGCAACAAGAGTGGGAGGATGATTGCTCACATCTTAGCAGAACAAGAAGCTGAAAACTGGGGAAGCAAAGTCAGACTATAATAAGCCTTGAGAGGCGACCTCAAGGTGCTACACCTGCCTCCTGGGCCCCATGTCCCAAAGATCTGCAGCCTCTCCGAACAGTGTCATTATCAACCCAGTGTGGTGGAACACAACTGTAATCCTAGAATTTGGGAGGTAGAAGCAAGAAGTAAAGGTCATCCTCAACTACATAGTGTCTTTTTGTTTGTTTGTTTGTTTGTTTTGGGTTTTTCGAAACAGAGTTTCTCTGTGTAACGGCCCAAGCTGTCCTGGAACTATCTCTTGTAGACAAGGCTGGCCTTGAACTCACAGAGATCCTCCTGCTTCTGCCTCCCGAGTGCTAGGAATAAAGTGTGTTCAACCACCACTCAGCTACACATTGGGTTTTGAGGCTAGCCTGAGCAATCTAAGACCGTGTCACTAAGATCAAAACGAAATAGAACAGCTTGGAACCAAGTGTTACAACACGTGAGTCTTTGAGGGACATGTCACATTCAAACCCCAACAGACTATGACAGAATTGATATGGGGGTGTGGAGCCCTCATCCTGTGGCCTTTGGGAGGTTAGACTGGAAACAGGAGCTGAAGAAGACAGGACCCATCAGGGGCTGGTGTGGTGCCTGTGAAGATGGCTGGAGAGGAACAAGTGCAGGCAGGTGCCATGTATGATGTGGTCCTTTTACAGGATAGACAAGTGGCTCCATGGGAGGGCATGCTTTGTGAAGGGGCGACGGGGGAAGGGATTTGCTGTGTAACACACTGCGCCCCCTGCCGACATAGTATGGTAGTTAAAGGACAGGAAAAGAGAAGGGGCAGAAAGTTTTCCCTTTGGGGCCTCTACTTAGGCATTGCTAGCTGTAGCTAAGGAAAGAAGGTGAACTGTAACTTAAATAATGTCAGGTGGCAGATAAGTGTTTCCTGTCGTCAGCCATGATAGAGCGATCAGTAGGGTGGTGAGGGCACTTGGGAGGGGCAGAGGCAATTGTATCTCTGAATTGAGGCCAGTCTGGTCTACATAGTGTGTTCTAGGACAGTCAGAGCTATGTAGTGGGACTCTGCCTCAGAGAAAGAGAGAGAGAGAGAGAGAGAGAGACAGGGAGAGGGAGAGGGAGAGGGAGGGAGGGAGGGAGGGAGGGAAGGAAAGGGAAGAGAAGGGAAGAGAGGGGAAGAGAAGGGAAGAGAAGGGAAGAGAAGGGAAGAGAAGGGGCAGAGAAGAAAAAGACCCTATTTAAAAAAAACAAACAACAAAACCAAGTTACTTTATTTCTGGAAACCAAATTTCTCTTGTTTCTGGCAGGGGGGGGGCAATTGTCATTCTTTAGCCAAAATAGAGGTGCTTTACAAAAGAGTATTCTAACATTGCCTAACAGTGGTGATAGCTGGCTGTTGTAGCAAACAGATCCTCAAATACATAATGGCTGGACAGTGACAGAGGTTGGTTTCTACTCATGTGACACCTAAAGTCACCTTCTCCATGCAGTTACTCAGGGCCCAAACCTCCTCCACACTGTGGCCACCTTTTTTTTTTCTTTTGAGACAGGGTTGCTCTGTGTAACAGTCCTGGCACTCACTTTGTATGTAGACCAAGCTGACCTCGAACTGAGATCCGCCAGCTTCTGCCTCCCAAGTGCTGGGATTAAAGGCATGTGCCACCACTGCCCCTTGCTTGTGGCCACCATTTTAACATATGTTAGCTGATGGAGGGGAATCAGAAGACAAGATGGCTTTGGGGGTGTTTATGGGTCAGGCCTGGAAGTAGCAAACACCACCTAAAAGATCAATGCTTAAAAACTCAAAGCCTTAGATCAGGAGCCCTTAGGGCCAAGCTTCAGGGTCCCTCTGTAAGCGCTTTTTAAAGGAAAACTCTCAGAGTGAAAGAACAGCTAGAATCCAGCCTCTGCTCAGGCCACAGTCTCTGCAGCAGCCTCCTCTCACAGGCACCCTACTGAGACATTTTGTGAGTCCCTAGTTAATAGACTATTTGGTATCATGATCGCTTACCTAGGAAATGACTCTACATCAAAGCCATACTTCCTGCTTCCCAGCCCTTCCCTGCCTTTCTGGGAATCAGAGCACTTGACCCGCAGTCTCCTGCAGCGAAGCCTTCCCATCCCTGGAAAGTATAAGAATGGGTTCCACTTCTACCACACAGGCTGATTTCGCTCTTTAGATCCCATGATGCTGTCTGTCACTGGTGCTGGGGCTTGAACTATCCTCGGAGCCCCTGCCATGCTTTTGCTCCTCTGTCTATCTGTCCATTAATAACTATTCGAATGAACTCCTTACTCCCCAGTAATCTGTTCCAGGATCCTCTAATCAGCACCCCTCAAAATCCAAGGCATGGCAGGGAAAACAGAATTGAGCCAGGATAAGTGCTTAGGAGAAGTCTGGCCTCAAGGAGCTGGCCTCTGTCCCAAGGAGCTCTGGGACAGGAACAGTGCTTTAAAAGGTCTCTCCTCCAGTGTCTCTTCCCTGACTTTCCCCAGTCTTCAGTGAAGTGCAGCTGGGAGTAGTGGGCAGCCCATTCTCCCAGCAGATGGCATGGTTAGGGTTAAGGCTGTGTCCTCTGCAGCAGGAGAGAAAGACAGTCTCCATTAAGGAGAATTTGGAGATGGGGCTCCAAGGAAGGTGTGGAGGTTTGAGTGAGAAATGTCCTGTTACTTGAAAATCATTGAAATCTGAAAAGTCCAGACTTTGAGATTCCAGGACTGGCAAGATGGCCCAGTGGGTAAGGATGTTTACTGTCAAACCTCATGACCTAAATTCAATCCTTGGAACACACATGATGGGAAGAAAGAATCAGCCACAGAAAATTGTTCTTGACCTCCACATGCTGTGGTATATCCACACCCACACACATAACACAAAATAAGTAATTCTAAAAACAAACAAACCCCTCCAGGCTTCCCCTACCACCACCTACATTCCTGTTTTTTT